>QLSR01000175.1:747530-771143 GCA_031780015.1 Citrullus colocynthis
CCCCCCCCCCCCCCCCCCCGCCCCCACATTAGTACTTTTTGTAATCTGGGGATCTTTCTTTTGTATTAGTGCGTTTGCTAGTCCATAGTCTTTGTTTATTAGTTCTGATTATTTTATTTTTCCAGAAGAAAACTTTTGTTCTTTTATATCGGAGATGGTGAGAGTGCTAAGGGGGGTGTCAACCTAGTTGAGATGTCCGGGTGCACTTGTTGATCCGTTAGATTAATTTTTGTATATGTTTCCCTTGTATGTCTCATTTCATTATCTTAACGAAGAGGCTCGTTTCCATTTAACAAAAAAATATGTGGGTTAGAAGTGGGTCTATTTGCTGAATGATTGCCATCCTCGTGTGACATGTTTGGCAGAAAAGAATGTTCAATGAGGGAGAGACAACGGTCTCTAAACATGTCCCTAGCAAGCCTAAGACACTGTTTGGCCTGAGTTGGCCCACCCAACGTAATAGTCAGGCCCTTGGCCCAATTTGTAGACTTGGTTTGAATGTGGATGATGATAAATTGCAATCTGTGGCTTCTCGGTTGAATTGCAAGGTTGAATGCATGCTGTTTATGCATTTGGGACTTCCACTTTGGTGGATATCCAAAGAAAGCTTCTTTCTAGCCGCCAATAATTGACAAGATTTAGAAATATTAGATAGATGAAAGCACTTTAACTTGTTTCACGAAGGTGGTCTTGCGCAGTGTTTTCAAAGCGCAAGACGCACCTCAAGGTGACAAGTCCCTTGATCGCCTTAATGCGAGAGGTGACAAAAAGGCGACACCTAGGGAAGCGAGACGCAATAAATAAATAAATAATATATGTAAAACATAATAAAAGCCCCAAAGATCAATAATAATAAATTGTAAAGAATCCAAATGTTATATAATAACATATAAATTATAAGATGAAACTTATTGAAAGGAAAATTAAGATAATATTTCACACCCCACCCCATTTAATATTTAATAATGTAACATGCAAATATTAAGATGGTTTTTGGTATTAATTATTAGAAAACAATGAAAAGCAATAAAAGAAATATCTCAACCCACCCACTAAACATGAACATAAAAATATATAATAAAATAATAATAATATATAGATAGAGATTTTATTGCTTAAGAATTCATAATCCAGCCCCACTAACCGACTGGTATTTTTTAAAAAAATTTACTCAAGGTTAAAGAAATCAGTACAAAAAAAAGAAGATACTATTATATAATATTAATATACCTTTACACAAAACTCATAACTTCAATCAATCAAAACCCAAAATTGAAACCCAAAATCGGAACCCACATAGAGCAATCATAAAAAAGGGAATAATTCTATAGATGACTTAATTTAGAGACCAAAAATGTAAAATGGCTCGTTTTTTTTTTGAAAAAAGGGCAAATGAGCTTGTGCTGATATCATGGACGCGTAAAGTTACGAATTTGCTTCTTTCCTTCTTCTTCGGTGCGATCACTACTTCTCTGGCGAACCAACCTCAACAAAACTCTTTTTTTTTGTCTCTTTCCTACTACTTCTTCTTCTTCTTCGACATGACCAACTTTGCGGAACAATTTTTTTCTTCTATTTTTTTTTCTTCTTCGGTGCAACCAACTTTGGCGAAAAACCATGCACAAGCTGCGGTTGTAAGAGGGGAGAGTGATCTGTGAGTGAGGAAAAGAAGAGCGATAGAATGTTTAACACCTGGGCAAAAGGTTGTTTTTAGGAGGAATATTGGTTGTAAGGATATAGTGAATCAAAGGAGTAGAAGAGGAGGAGGGAAGAGAGGAGACAGGTTTGCGCTCTACTCCTCTCAACTCTGATTGGCCTCTGTTACAGTTGCTCAAAGTGCTATGCTTACAACCTGATTTTCCTATGAAGAGATTAAATAGGCAATGAAAGCGCTTGGTAAGAATAAAGCAACGAGACAATGGTAAGTTAAGTTAAGCAAAAGGCTCTCCTTTCTTTCCTCTCTCCTCCTCCCTCTCTCTCCTCTCTTACCCTCTCACCTCACTTTCACTGGTCCTTCTCTGGCCAGCTAGGTTTGTTGGGAAGTTGACGCGGCGTCATCGTCCTCTCCTCCCCTCTCATGATTGATAGAAAAACCTTCTTTTAGGAATCTCCAATGGAATTAGGATTACTGAAACATCTAGGGACAAGTCTTTCACCTCTCTCAAGAAAGAATCCCTCACGTGGTTGCACTCAACATTTTCTTCCTTGATTGAAGCTCCTTTGACCAAAAGTTCATCAACAAGTCTCGCTTGGATGAATATAATAGATGAGTGGGCAAAATCTCTAATTGAAAGGTCATTTTGTAGAGATCGCCAAGCTCGGAGTCAATGGAGGGCTTAACAAGCTTATTTTGCCCAGCGGAACCAACAAGAATGGTTGGGAAGGATTCTTCCTTCACAAAATCAAGGCTATGCTTGAACAACAAACAACTTATCCTTGTTCAACAAATATTGTCCCACCTACATCTTCTCCTCCCCAATCTAGCAGGCTAACTCCTTTCTACCCTAAAAAAGCTATCATTATCATTAGAAAACATTTCCATGATGATTGGTTTGACATTCTCAGGGCTCTATAATGGTAAGTATCTGACTTCGACTCCATCAACCCTCTACAACCAAACAAGGGCATCTTAGCTACAGAAAACAAAGAACAAGGTAATATTTTATGCAATATTGCTGCATTTAGAGATTGGTTCAAGGTTGGCTCTTTCATGGTGAATTTTGAACCATGAAGCATTGAGGCTGACTGCAAAGAAGATAAGGTGCCCAATTATGGAGGTTGGATCAAGGTTAGAAATTTACCCATTGACAGATGGAACAAAACTCTATCTCGTATGGATATGATGGAGGTTTGTATAAAAGTGAAGGAAAATCATTATGGTTTCTTGTCGGCATTTGTTCATCTTCCTTCATCATCCTCAGAACTGATCCTATTAAGCATAGACCCATTTTTTGAAGCTCTTCTTCACATTGGTTTCTTGGCTGAAAATCATGGGGTGATACCCTCGTCGGCCCGTGAGAAATTAAGCGTGGAAGACCCATACACACAAAGGAAAAAATCTCTCTCCTACTGAGGAAGAGGTTGATTTCGACCACATCCTACCGAGAGATTGAAGAGTTGATCTTAAGTTTTTACTCTACACTTTATAAAAGATCAATTGGTGCAGGGTCATTACCATCGTTGTTTGAGTGGAATAAACTGGAAGAAATATGGCGTGCCCTCAAATCCTTAGGAAAGAACAAAGCTCCAGAGCCCGACGGATACTGTGGAATTCTTCATTAAGTATTGGAAATTTTCAAAGAAAACTTTCAGCAACTCTTCGAGCAATTCTATGAAAGTGGGAGACTGAATGCTTGTGTAAAAGAAAATTTTATTTGTCTGATCCCAAAGAAGGATGCGGTGAGGGTTAGAGACTTTAGGCCAATTAGTCTCACTTCCTTAACTTATAAAATCGTGGCTAAAGTGTCGGCGGATCGACTCAAAAGAGTTATGCAGAATATTATTGCCCCCACCCAAAGCGCATTCATAGAAGGAAGGTAGATTTTAGACCGAATTTTAACTGCAAATGAAGCAGTTGAGGAGTATAGGTCTAAAAGGAAAAAAGGGTGGATTCTCAAACTGGATATGGAAAAGGCATTTGATAGGGTGGATTGAAATTTCTTGGAAAAGGTCCTCATAGGAAAAAACTTCTATCCAAAATGGAATTCATGGATAATGGGATGTATCACCCAACCAAAGTATTCCATATTCATAAATGGAAGGCCTAGAGGCCGGATTCAAGCCACAAGGGGAATTCATCAAGGAGATCCCTTATCACCCTTTCTTTCCCTCCTTGTAAGCGAAGTCCTAAGTTATTTGATTGCTAGACTCCACGATAGAGGCATGTATGAAGGATTCAGGGTTGGAAGAGATAAAATACATGTTTTGATCCTACAATACGCAGATGATACCTTGATTTTCTGCAAAGATGATAATGAAATGCTAAGTAAACTCAAAGAGATCATTGATCTATATGAATGGTTCTGGGCAGAAAGTGAATTGGGAGAAATCAGCACTAATAGGAGTAAATATGGAAGAGCAAGTTTGCATATCAGCAGCTGCCAACTTGAATTGCAAGGTAGGTAATCTACCTTTCTTTTATCTTGGGCTGCCTTTGGGAGTTTACCCAAAAAAGATGTCCTTTGGGCAACCGGTCATAGATAAAATTATTCAAGCTCGACAAATGGAAAAGATACAACCTATCTAGAGGGGGAAGAGCCATCCTATGTAAGTCAGTTTTTTCTAAACTCCCATCTTACTACATGTCCTCTTTCCTCATGCCGAATAAGGTAATAAAATTAATTGAGCAACCGATGAGGAATTTTTTTTTGGGAGGGGCATAAAGGTGGTAAATTGAATCATTTGATAAAACGGGAGTTTGTAGTATGAAATCAAAAGGATGGAGGTTTAGGCCTTGGCGGTTTAAAGATAAAAAATTTGGCTCTTCTAGCTAAATGGGGGTGGAGGTATTTCAATGAAGCAGATTCATTTTGGCATCAAGTTATCAAAAGTATTCATGGCCAAGATTTATTTAATTGGCACACGTTCGGGAAAACCAATCATAGTCTTAGAAGCCCCTGGATCAATATCTCAAGAACGTGGATGAAGGTGGAAGCTTTAGCAACTTATAAGCTCGGCTATGGAAGTAGAATCAGATTCTGGATGGATCCATGGATTAATAATCTGCCACTGAACTTAACATTTCCTAAACTTTTCAAAATTGCTCTTAATGCACAAGGGACAGTAGCAGAACACTGGGACAGAACTCTCAACTAGTCAGTGGTCTCCCATAGATCATTAAAAGAAGAGGAATTGGCTGAATTTCAAAATCTTATTGGACTGCTATCTGGGAGGAATGTGGCGAACTTTCCTGATAAAAGACTGTGGTCCCTTGAATCTGGAGGTGTTTTTTTTGGGTAAAATCATTGGTTTCTCATCTCAAAATCTCTTCTCCATTAGAAAAAAGATTGGAAAAAGCAATTTGAAAGACTAAAAGCCCCCGTCCAGTTAACATATTTATTTGGATACTGCTGTTTGGTGCTTTGAATTGCTCAGAGATACTTCAAAAGAAGCTTCCAACACACTGTTTGTCTCCTTGAATTTGTCAATTATGTACGGCTGCAAATGAATCACAGCAGCACCTCTTTTTTGATTGCACATATGCGATCAAATGCTGGCAGAATCTTATGGGAATTTTCAACATAAGCTGGGTTTTTGGTAATTCATTGAGAGAAAATGTTGAGCAGATTCTAGTGGGTCCTCTATTATCATCGAGCGCTGAATTGATTTAGTTGAATGCTGTCAAAACATTGTTATCTGATCTATGGTTCGAAAGGAATCAGCGGGTTTTCATGGCAAAAAGACAGATTGGCAGATCTGACTTGAGTCAGCGAAAATCAATGCTTCTTTGTGGTGTTCTCTCCAAATCCTTCAATGATTTCACCATGCAAGACATCAGCTTGAACTGGAAGACATTTATTATTCAAAATTGATAGATTTTAGTACTTGATTTAGGCATTCGGCATGTTTTGAGTGTATTAGTGGGTTTAAAGGATCATACTTCTGAGTTTGGTTTGTTTGAACATTTTGTATTTGAACTTGCTATTATTAGATCAGGACAGTGTATTTAGGATATGATGAAGGTGCTACGGGGATGTCAACCTAATTGAGATGTCTGGGTGCACCTCCTGATCCTCAATTTGCTCTTTGTATTATATTTTCATTATATCAATGAAAATTTTGTTTCCTTTTCAACCAAAAAGAAAAAAAAAAAAAAAATAAGGAAGAGGTTGATAGAGGGTACCACCGAGAACCCATTTTTCCCCCCTCAGCTATCCTTTTTTCCAACTGTTCTGTCTCCGCTTCACCCCACTTTTTTTCCTTTCCAACCAAAAAGAAAAAAAAAAAAAAAATAAGGAAGAGGTTGATAGAGGGTACCATCGAGAAGCCAATTCTCTCCCATCAGCTATCCTTTTATCGAACGGTTCTGTCAAGGCTGCATCAAACTTTTATTCCTTTACACGCCAACCTCTTTTGACCAATGGATCTTTACCCTCATCACTGTACAATCATGAAAAAGACAACTACAATCATGAAAAAGACAACTATGAATGACAATGACTTTTCGGACCTACCCCAACATTCCCATCTAGCTGCCCCATCTGAAACTACAACCTCCCTTAAGCAACCTATCCCATCAACCTCCATCAACTCTCCCTTAGTTGACACCACCTATTACAACCCTTCTCCCCCAATCTTTTCACCTTTTCGTCACCATCTTTCTTCCCACTACCCTTGATTTATAACCCACTCGTTTCCATCCCATCCCTTCCCCTTTCTTCTTCCCCACCTCCATTGGATACTCCATTACCTCTTCCTTCGGATACTCCTTTACCACCTCCTTTGGATACTTTATTCCCCAACCCGATCCCTCCTTCTGGTAGCGACAAACTTCTTCATTCCACCTTTAGTTACCTTTTCAAACCCAACCACTGAAAGCAACAACAAGAACAATCCTCCCTCTCATACCAAGCGTACCATCTTTCGCCCAGCACCAAGAACTCCATGACCATTAGAGCACTCCACGACCAATATAGCACTGTCATTGGATGTTGACTCGAAAGCTTATCTCTCTAGCCTCGTGCTTTTTCTCCTCTAACACACCATGAATGCATAGGAGAAGATTGGTATGATTATTTTCCTCAGAATAGTTTTGAGTCTTTCAACCTTGCCCCACATTTGATGGCCTTGGCTCCATGGTTTAGAGATCTTGGCATTTGTATAAAAGTGATACCTGCTAGCAAACATTCCAATCGGTTATCAACAAAGAAAAATAAAGGATTGAGAGAATTTCGAAATCTAGAGAGTTTTATCTCATATGCCAAAAAGCAAAAACTCTGTTTAGAGAAGATTCTACATCAACATGAATCTGTTCTCTCATCTTCGCATTATCAGTTTTGTTTGGAGCTTCAACTCACTCTTGCAATCTTTCTCTTGCTCTTATTCTCACACTATTGTCTCGCCCTCTCTCCCACTTTCTTTTGTTGTTTAGAATGTAATAAGTACGTAATGTTCTTTGTTTACTTGTTTGAAAAAACATCATTCAAGGAAACCTCGTCCAAGAAAATGTCATCCAATTAAACACTGTTCAAGGAAACACCATTCAAGGAAACTCCGTCCAATAAAACACCGTTCAAGGAAACTCTATCCAAGAAAACATTGTGGAAGAAAGAAAACAACAAATGAACCACATTTTGGGTTTGAAATAAAAATTTGCTAAATGTATGTATCAGTATTGTTGATTTGAGGGTTGACAGATGATTTCGTGAAATTGTCAAATCAATCAGTAGAAGATCAATTGGCATTATTTTAAGAAAACGGGTCAATTGGCATTTTGGGCCCAAAATTTGGGTTATCTGTACAAATATCTTGAATTTTAATTCATATCTTGTATTTTGAGCATTTGTCTCTTTTCACCACTTCAATGATAAGAGTTGTTTCCATTTTTTTTTCAAAATAGATCTAGGACTAAATTGTATGTCTTCTTGTTATTATTGACTTGTGCAACCTATTCCTCTGTGTTTGTTCATTCCCCATTGCAGACGACCTAAGAATAAATTTCATATTGTTTTATCAGGTAGAGGAGATAGATGACGTTGATGGAAATTCTTGTGATCCGTTTGTTGCGGCTGCCATTGAAAATGAAAAAGAGTTGGATCTTTCTGAAGAACAAAAGAAAAATTTCAGAAAGGTAATAAATACTTCTGGTCTAGAGATTAAAGAAACGTTCAGTTCATGTTACTTAAATCCTCATATTCATTAAAACTTCAAGAAAAAAAAGTTAAGTTTATAATAATTATAATCCTTGCATTCATTATAACTTCAAAAAAGTTCTACGAGGGCTTCTCCCAACAATATTCCACTCATATGAAAACAGTAAAGAAAGTTGGGATACTATGGCGGAAAAGGTTTAGATGGAACGCTCCTATAATTTCTCTCTATTTGTCTATGTTCTATTCTTGGTAAAAATAGATCTGAATCTTGCTTTTAACCAATGTTCTTCACGGAAACATTGATGGAGAAAAGTTGCAGACAAGTTAAGTCATTTTAAAATTTTGTAGTTGCTGGAAATCTCTGGTTGCAGATTAAGTTGGAAGAAAAGAAAATGTGTACTCAACCCATGGGAAGGCTCGTGGAACATCCATTGAATTTCAAATTATTGAGAATACAGGGGTTCATTGATGACTCCTTATGAATCTAGAAAAAAATTCATCTCTCTAACAAACCACAAAGTTATTATTATCTAGCTTGAAAAAAATTATTATCATGAATGCATACCTTTGGCTAATTTAATTCGATGGAGATATAAACTAGTGGCTCTTTCCATTGTGCAAGTAAAATTGTTGTTATTTAAGAATTCTAGCACAAGGACACTTTAATAAACTATACATTTTTTCTAATGTATATTAGTTGTATACAAGAAGGAATTTGAAGTTAAAAAGAAAGAAGAAAGAAATTGACAAGTCAATAATTGATTTATATGCTTAAAAAATGGTGCGTTTGATGCTTAAAAAGTTAGTTTTATTTTGATTATTATTATTATTATTTTTATTTTGAAAACTTTCATGTCAATGTCTCCGCCAAGTATTTAATGATATTAGTTAGTTTTCCCATTATATTAGGGGAACTTTTGGGCTTGCTTGAGTCTGTATTATGGATTGGTGTTATTATTATTATTATTTATCTACTTAGAGATGATGAGAGTGTTAAGGGGGTGTCAACCTAGTTGATATGTCTGGGTGTACTCACCAATCCTTTAGTTCTAGTGATCTTTGTATCTATCGTTGTACTTTGAGCAATAGTCTCAATTCATTAATTCCACAAAGGGCTTGTTTCCTTTTTCAAAAAAATAAAAAACTAAAAAATGAAGATGTTAGTTTAGGAGCAAAAATTGAGTATGTCCTAGACCTGGGGTAAGATTGCACAATTTTGAAGCTTAGAGACATAATTAGCATACTTTCGAAGCTCATGGGCAAAAAAAAAAAAAAAAAAAAAAAAAAAAAAATATTTTGACTAGTTTTTACAAGATAATTGTAAAAACTTTGCAGGACTCAAGAAGATGCCCTTCTTCGTTGGAGTTGATGTGCTAGTTGGTGATATTGGACTTTGGTGAATAGAGTTGTGATTGGAAAAAAAAATTAGAGAGAGGAAAGAGAAAGAGAATAGGAGAAGAGAGAAGGAAAATGAGAAAGGACAAAGAAAAAATGCTGCTCCATGACTGCATGGGGCTGGTTGGTGGTGCTGATTGGTGGAAAGAGAAATAACAAAAAATTATGAGAAGAGAGAAGTTGAAATGAAGAAAGAAAAGGGAAATGAAGATGAAACTTATGGGAGGGAGAGAAAATGAAGAAAGGCAAGGGAAGATAATAAAAAGCAAAAAATAAGTAAGTAGTATTCATTTCCTACTAAAAGCAGCTGCTCATCTACTGGTTTTCAACATGCCTATTCAACTTTTTTCTTTTTTTCTCTCTCTCTCTTTTTTTTTTAATGTTTATATACAATGTTTTAAAAAATGGGCGTTTCACAATACGTATCGAAACAGAGGGAAAATGAGTCAAATTGTGGGTTTGAAGCGTAAAGTTCATGTGTTGGATGATCCAAGATAATGAATTGTGTGATCTGTTCTAAATTGGAATGTTCCGATTCACTGATTTAAAAAAAATACCATTTTTGAGCTTCAACGCTACATAATACTTTATGATACATGATACTCTAAAAATCAATTTCGATACACATTCTATTTCACGATTTAACAACCTTGTATATATATACAATAGTCAGCTGGTTGATTTGAGACTTTTTGGGTGCTCATGACCGAAAAGATGACCACCAATCACCAAAACCATCAAACCGACCGACATAAGTTGGTTTGGTCGGTTTTGATTGGTCAGACTCGGTTTTTTGGTTTAGTTTGCTCACTCCTAATTCGGACACATGGCAATGCACATAATTAAGAAATTTGAGGGCAAGCAGTCGACAATGATGGTGATTGTGGGAGATCGCATTGGCGAGGAAGTTGATCATAAAGATGATGGTTGACAACTAGGGTTATGGTGGCCAAGAATTTTGGTGGCTATGGTTTCTAAGAATTATATTGTGCATTGTTACCTTGTTATTTTTGGAGAAATTATTTTATGGGTAAATATAATACAGAAAATAGTTTCAACTAAGGAAACTAATTAGAAAAAGGAAGGATATTCTTTATCTGAAACCCAATTATATCATACGCAAATCTATGCTAATTTACCATAATTTTTATCCTTTAAAGGCGCTTTAAGGTGAAGAGCATCATTAGTTTGCATTGACAGGTCAAAGAAGAAGATGATGCCATTTTTGATAGAAAACTCCAAATGCGTTTGAAACAAAAGCGATATCAGAAGAGATGTAAGCAGGTATATTTTTATTATTACTTTTTAATAACATTTCGGGTATATTAGCATCTTTGTTGGTGGGTCACCTCTTTAGTGGTACCAAGAAGACTGGTTGGCCATTATTCGTACTTTCTTAAGTGGCTTATGGAATGAGCGAAACAGACGACTTTTCCATGATTCTTTTTCTCCTTTCCTCGTTTTATGGAGAATGTTTTAATTACTGCCTTTTCTTGGTGTAAAACAAAACACCCTTTTACTCATTTCAGTTTATCTTTTCTAGTTAGCAATTGGCTATCACTCATGTAGCTTTTATAATCCTCGGGGTTTTTTCCCCATTATATATATAAATGTTTCCTTTACTAAAATAAAAAAAATCATCTCTGGTCTTTTGTTGTTTGGCTTTCCTCTGCTTGTTGATTTATTGCTGTTACTCCCTTTGCAGTTTGTATCCTTCAGCAATAGTCTCTTTTCATTTTCTTAATGAAAAGTTGCATATCTTGTTCAAAAGAAAATTTTCTTTTGGTCTTGTTTACTTATGTATCTCAGTTTACCTTATTCCTGCTCTGCTTTATATTTTTATTCAAATATATATATGTATGTACGTATTTCATAGGGTGTTTTTTTGTTGTTTGGAACTAAAGAAAACTTATTACAATGAACTTGAATGATGTTCTAGTTTCATGACAAATGAAATAGAGGAAACTTTAACCTCTCATATTCAATTATGAGAGCACTAATGGAAGTGAAGTTGTCAAATAAGAATGTTCTATCCTTTCTTCTCTTCCCTCCCACCCCTTCCTTCTACCGTCGTGCTCTGCTGTCATCCTCCGATCTGTCCTTAGCCTTTTAATTAGTTTTCTTTAGTCGTCGTTGCCACTACCATTATTTCTCAGTTGTCTCGGCTGATATTCTACGTTAGATTTGGTCTACTTTTTTTCATCGTCTTTGTATTCATGGAGGCGGATTGTTGTATTCGTAATTTGTAACTATTTTTTATTTTGCATGAGAATGCAACGATCTATATGTAAGATATGAAGTCTAAAATGGAGATTCCTCTCTCTATTTCTCATTTATGGTTTGAACTGCATTGAATGACCCTACATCCAATTCACTCGTTCTTCTATATACAAACAAGAAAAGATTTAGGGACCATTTCTTTGACTAAATGCAGCTCTTTTTAAAGTGGGGATTTCGAACGTGTTAAAGGCATTTCTAGTCCTCTTAAAAGGAAGAATGATTTTGATTTCATTGATTTAGACGAGGAATCAATTGTTAGTGCAAGTAGTGATGATTCAAACTATATACTTCCGACTGCAGAAAATGGTGAACATTTTCCGCAGACTCTTTTGTGGAAGCTTTCAATTATTTGTTTTATGGAGAATCTATAAACCAACACCCTGTAGAATTCTTTAGTGAAAAATTGAGCCCCTCCAGACAAAAATGGTCAACTTATGAGCAAGGACTCTACTCTCTTGTTCGGTGTTTAAAATAGTGGGAACATTACTTGCTTGGGAAAGAATTTGTGTTGCTAATAGATCATTTTTCTTTGAAATTTTTACAATCTCAAAAGGAAATTAGACGTATGCGTGCTAGGTGGATCCAATTCATTCAAAGGTTTGACTTCGTCACTAAACACACCCCAGGTAAAGCTAATAAAGTTGCAAACGCATTAAACAGAAAAGGTACACTTCTAACTTTACTTCTCGGAGAAATTATTTCTTTTGATCACCTACCTGAACTATATGCTAATGACCTGGATTTCAAAAGTATTTGGCAAGCATGCTCTAACCATATTCCAGCCAAAGATTTCCATATTTTTGATGGGTTTTTATTTAAAAATGACACCTTATGTATCCCTGAAACATCTCTTCATGAATCTTTGTTACAAGATGCCCGTTTGGGAGGTCTTGCTGGCCACTTTGGTAGAGATAAAATTTTGACACTACTTTCTTCTAAATTTTTCTGGCCACAACTTAAAAAAGATGTTGCTGATTATGTTAAATGTTGCTATATTTGTCAATCTTCCAAGGGTTCTAGTTCAAAACAAGGTTTGTTTTCCTCGTTACCAATACCAAACAATATTTGGGAAAATCTCTCTATGGATTTCGTCCTTGGTTTACCTAGGACCCAAAGAGGCTTTGATTCCATCCTAGTGGTGCCGTTTTAGCAAAATGGCACATTTTTTAGCTTACAAAAAGACTAATGATGCTTTGAATGTTGCCAATATCTTTTTTAGGGAAGCAGATAAACACAAACGAGCTGTGGAATTCTGAACTGGAGATTTAGTAATGATCCACTTGAAGAAAAGTAGAATACCTACTAACCAAGACTCCAAACTCACAAATAAGAAGATAGGACCATTTCCTAATCTAGGAAGACTTCCTAACGCATACAAGATTGTTCTTCCTCCAAGAATGAAGATGAGCAATACTTTCAATGTCTCAGACATATTCCCCTATCATGCTTAGGACCAGCTCACTTTATCAGAACCAAACTCGAGATGAGTTTGGAACCAATTATTTAAGCTGGAAACTGTTTTTTTTTTTTTTTAAGTTTTATTACTTACTGTTACTGGCTGCATAGGTTAATAAACCATTTTACTAGTTTAGCAGTTACCAAACTCATGTATAAATGGGCTTCTAGCTCCTCATTTTGAATAAGAATACAAGATTTACTCTTTATCTTCTTGGAACGTGCATCAATTTTTCTTAAAGAATTCTCCAAGATTCATAGTCTACATCAAATTGGTATTAGAGCACCTTTGTGAAAGGGCATAATGGTGATCAAGAACACCAACAAGCTTCCCAACCTTCAAACTCGTGATGCAGAAGCATCCTTCTCTGCATCTCCTCAAATCGTGAATCGAAGACTTGGCAATTTGGAAACTTTAGTGGGTGGTTTACTGGACAAAATGATGGTAAAGCAAACCTCAACGGCAGGGCTGCAGCAAGCTGTAGGAAAGCTGAAATTGGAAGTGAGAAGATTGGTCAATAATCCACCAAAAATCAAACAAGAAGCTCCTACATTAAACCAAGAAAATTTGGACAACAGAAGGCAGCTTCAAGATATTCAGCAAAGGCAAGGAAATAACCAGCAAGTCTTACCAAGAAATTAAGAAAGGAACCAACAAGTTCTTCCAAGAAATCAAGAACAGCACCATAATCTTTTGCACAGTCAAGAACAATTCAATAATCCAATCTGCAGCCAAGAATGTGGGAATTTTCATTAAGATTTTCACTGGTGTGATCAACAAAATTGCCAAGAATATTAAAGGCGTGATCAACATGCCCAATGGCTTCAAGTAGATCCACCATTTACAAGGGCTTCAAGAAAGACCAAGAAGTTCACCAAGACCTTCAATTGGGTATGAAGTATGAACAATTATAATCCGGTTTTGGAACAACGCCATCCTCCTCTTAGACCTTTTCTTCAAAATTTGGTTGGTTTTGATCCTGACTCTTATGATGAGAAAGTAAACAATCACCACTTTCAATATTACCAAAAGATTCAAGGAGAACGACCATTACAATTTCATGCACAAGGTATAACCTACAATTCCGTCCCCAGCAGCAAACAAATACCACAAAATGTGGTTGGAGTATGATTCTAAAACATCAAAGGAAGAAGAAGTTGGTTGGCGAGGTTTTTTCTTGGTTTTCATATGAAAATCATGAGCAACAACATTGATTCAAGAATGACAAAGAATGGGTTCAAAAATCGTTTCAAGATCAAATTGGCATTCAACCAAATGTTCAAGAACACGTTCTTGTCCTTCAAGAACTTCAAGGCAACCCACATCAAATCCAAAATAGAGTGGCCATGTTGCGAGAACATCAAGATAGGAGTTAAAGTCTTAATGTTTTAGGTCGTTATTTGACCATGCTCCCAATGGAACCAATTTTGACCGTTATTGCTTGTCTCAATGCGAGAGACTCTTTTCTAACACCACTTGAGAAGAAAGATTCTACAGAAGCCGCAAGATCCCAATTTTACAAGATCATAGTGATCACCTTGCTATTATCCAAGCCTACGGGGATGGAAAGAAGTTGAGATGAACTTTGGATGATATAACTTCGGTTAGAAGAACTTTCTTGATTCACTAAGGAAGATGTTTTCTTTGCTTAAGGATATTGGCTTGGTCAAGGGGTTCTTGAACACCTACCAAGTTTGGAGTCTTGATGAACTTGATGAAAATTTTATGTATTAGACTTTTTTTCATAATATTTTTGTTCAAGATGTAGGAGGTTGGTTTGGCCATAGTCCATTGTTCAAGTTTATTTTATTTCTTAATTGTTTCATTTTTTTTTTTCTTCTTTTTAAAACTTGGAGGGCGAGTTTTCTTTTCTGAGGGGTAAAATGATGTAAGTAGAATGAGGTTAAATTGGGTAATTAGGTAATAGGTTTAGGTTAATTCCCTTTTTACCCCCACTTGTATTAAAACTCTATAATTAGGAGTTTTTCTCATTGTATGGATAATGAATGAATAAGATTTTCCTTCAAGAATTCTCCAAGATTCGTAGTCTACAGCAGGTAGGCATATATATGTACTAGGAATGATCGAAAATTTTATGCTTCGTCTTTAGTTTTGTTTTTTGTTTTTTCAATTTTTTTAATGTTTGAAAAGGGAACAAAGCTTTTCATTGATATAATTTCAAGGGACTAATACTCAAAGTTCTTTGTTGAAATGAAAACAAGACTTTTTATTGAAATAATGAATGAGCCTAATGCTCAAAGTACATGAGATGAAACAAAAATAAAAAGTTTCAAACTTGCTAGTACAAGTCTAGAACCAAATTACAACTAAGAGACTAAAAATAATTAAAATACGTTCCAATTGAACAAATATCTCTAGGTAATGATAAAGAAGCTTCCACTGCAGCAGTCTGCAAAGATTGAAACTGAAGTTTGATGAAGGCCAATGCTCCAAAAACCAAAAAAGAAGCCAACTTCCACCAACAATTTAACTAATAACAACTTCTAGAGAAAATAAGAAGATAAACTTCAATCATCAACTAACACAAAGGACACACTGAGGACTCCAATCTCCAACCCAACTCTGCCAATGAAGCGAAGATCTGATAGAAAACCAAAAGATCAATGCCTCCATATTGATGGAAAATGAAGCTAAGAAGGCTTCCTTTTTGAGAGAGATTAAAAGCTTCCATTTAGCCCAAAGAGATGTCAAAATCACCAGAATAGCCATCATCTACTGCAAAAAGGACCAAATAATCTCTCTAGAAAACCACAATGATCAAGACAAAAACTTCATCGATAAAGAAAAAAGATGTTGAGATAAAACCAAGTGAAATCGTTTTGGGCCCGGGTTGAAACCATTTTGTTTTCGGCACAATTATTGGCTAAAGCTGATGTTTCCTCTTCGTTTTTGTGTGCACAATTATTGGCTAAAGAAAGAATATGAAAAGAGTTTAAGTCTGGCGGTAAACATTTGCTTCATCTTATCTTCTTCATAACCAAGGACTGGAGTTGAGATGGGCATTAAATGAAGATGGGTGAGCGGTTCCATCATTTGAAATGTGCCTAACCGAATTCTCTTTCACAATGAATGATGCCTTGGGAGCTTTAAACGAATTAAAAGTTGGTGAGAAAAATTTGGCAACACCTTCAATATAATTTATTCCGTCTTCTACAGCTGCTGACTCTATGACTTCCTCTACCACAAAAAGGACCAAATAAACTGAGTGAAATCAACGTGGGCTCGGGTTGAAACCATTTTGTTTTGGTGGTGCTAGTCTTCAAATAAGAAAGGTTGAATATATTCGTTCTTGTTTGGGTTGGAAAATACTAACACAATATACCAAATTGGCAGATAATATTTATATTAAAAAATCAAATGTTATTTCAAATAACATATTCGGTATAGTTGGTTTTAAACTTAGGCATGTAACCTTGATGTCATGAGTTTGATTTGTGGGAATGCATCTTTTTGTTTATATATGTGTTGATCCTTTCATCCTACAACTTCATGCTTGCCCATGTGCCATTTGCAACATATGCGTCGTAGGCCTAAATCACGTGCGTTGGCTGCTAACCAAACAACCAATCGCTTGATCGAAGCGACTAAATTGTCGATTAATGTTAATTGGTTAAGTTATATTTCAGCGATGGTTTGGTTTGATTTTCTATTTTTCCTTATAAATTTAAGGGTTCGACTTGAGAGGTAACCATCGCATTCAGGGAAATTGAAAGCATAAGTTTGGGATTTTATGATTCCTTATAAACAAAATCCCTAGGATTACACTTTATTCCATTAAATTTCGATTGGCCAGGTGTCGCTAATTTTCAGAATTCGATGCTCATCTCTTACTTCACAACAGAGGAAATTAAAGTTGCTGGAAAGTCACTTGGTAAAGGGAAAGGGAAAGCACCAGGGCCTGACGGATCCACAATAGAATTTTTCCTAAATTATTGGGACTTGGTAAAGGAGGAATGTCGGATCTTATTTGAGCAATTTTATGAAAATGGAGATGTAATGCTTGCATCCAAGAGAACTTCATTT
The DNA here is from genome assembly GCA_031780015.1 of Citrullus colocynthis. Classification (NCBI taxonomy): domain Eukaryota; kingdom Viridiplantae; phylum Streptophyta; class Magnoliopsida; order Cucurbitales; family Cucurbitaceae; genus Citrullus; species Citrullus colocynthis. The sequence goes on from QLSR01000175.1 coordinate 764,517, forward strand.
GCCTAATTCAGAAAAAAGAAGATGCTGTCCAAGTTAAGGATTTCAGGCCAATAAGTCTCACTACCTAAGTTTACAAGATAATTGCAAAAGTGTGGGCTGAAAGATTGAAGAAGGTAATGCCTAGTATCACTGCTCCAACTCAGAGTGCTTTTATAGAAGGAAGACAAATTCTAGATCCAATTCTAATAGCCAATGAAGTAGTTGAAGAATATCGGGCCAAGAAGAAAAAAGGCTAGATCCTTAAACTGGATCTAGAAAAGGCTTTTGATCGAGTGGATTGGGATTTCCTTAAAAAAATCATGTGCTTCAAAAACTTTGATGATCATTGGATTTCTTGGATTATGGGATGCATCACAAAAACAAAATTCTCAATTTTTATTAATGGAAGGCCAAGGGAAAGGATCTTTGCTTCAAAGGGAATTAGGCAAGAAGACCCACTCTCACCTTTCCCTTTTTTGTTAATTAGCGAGGTGTTGGGAGCTTTACTGGATAAAGTTTATAGCAATGGGCTGTATGAGGCTTTTTGATGGGAAAAGAGAAGATTCATGTCCCCATTCTCCAATATGCTGATGATATCCTCCTTTTTTGTCAGTTTGATGACGGTATGCTTGACAAACTTCGACAAACATTTGAGTTATTTGAGTGGTGTTCAACTCAGAATATAAACTGGGAAAAATTATCTCTGTATGGCCTCAAGACTGAATTGCAAAGTTGGAACTTTTCCTCTTACTTATCTCGGCCTACCACTAGGGGGATATCCCAAAAAGTTACCTTTTGGCAGCCAATGATTGATAAAGTCCACGTAAAGTTCGACAAATGGTGAAAGATTCAATCTATGTAGAGGAGGGAGGGCCACACTTTGTAGGTCTGTTCTCTCAAACCTTCCTACCTATTTTATGGCTTTGTTTCTCATGCCGGAGAAAGTAATATCCATGTTGGAAAGGATTATGAGAAACTTTTTTTGGTAAGGTCATAAAGGAAGTAAGATCAACCATTTGGCAAAATGGGAGTTAGTTACCAAACAACAAAGTGAAGGGGGCCTCGATTTTGGGGGTTTAAGAGCAAAAAACCTAGCACTCTTGGCTAAATGGGGATAGAGGTACATGGATGAGGAAAACTCCTTTTGAGTATTCATGGGAGAGGCTTTCACTATTGGCATACGGCTGGAAAGTACAGCAGTAGTTTAAGAAGTCCGTGGATCAGTATCTTGAGAACCTAGCTGAAAGTGGAGGCTTTGACCTTGATTAAGCTCGGAAATGGAGCTAGGATCTCTTTCTGGCTAGACCCATGGGGAGATATACCCCTTTAAACAGTAGCTTCCCGAGACTATTCTGTTTCCTAAAGGCTCGGTGGCAGATCAGGTATATCTCTTCATGCTCCTGGTCCATCATTTTTTGAAGATTATTAAAGGAGGAGATTGTCGACTTTCAAAACTTATTGGGGCAGATTTCAGCAAGAAGACCATTGGAGAAATTTGATAGAAAGGTGTGGTCCTTGGAAACCTTTGAGAAGTTTTCTGTAAAATCACTTTCAGCCCACTTATCACCATCTTTGCCTTTTGATAAAAGGCTCTTTAATGCCATATGGAAGACCAAAAGCCCTCGGAGAGTGAACATCTTAGTGTGGATATTGCTATTTGGACATTTAAATTGCTCATCGATCTTGCAACACAAGTTACCGTCACATTACTTATCTCCTTCCATTTGTCCGCTATGTGAAGTTACCGTCGCATTGATCTTGCTATTTGGACATGATGCATATTGTCTTTCGCTGCCCCGAATTATCATGAATTGTTGGTATTGGTTATTCTCAATTTTTGAAGTGGGTTGGGTTTTTGGCAATATTTTTTAGAAAACATTTAACAAGTGTTGATTGGACCATCTCTTAAAAAGGGCCCAAGTTTGATTTGGGCAAATGCAGTAAAGGCACTACTAGTGGAGATTTGGTTTGAGAGAAACCAAAGGGTATTTCAAGACAAAAAATCGAGTTGGGCAAACCGGTTGGAGGTGGTATTACTGAATGCCTCTTCTTGGTGCACATTATCAAGAACTTCTGAAGATTCCCCCATTCAAGTTTTTTGTCTAACTTGGAAGGCGTTTATTTTTCCAGTACAGTAGCATTAGAGGAATTATTGTCTAACTTGGAAGGCGTTTATTTTTCCAGTACAGTAGCATTAGAGGAATTATTGTATTTACAGCCTTTTATTACTTCTAGAGTATAGTCGGTCTCTTCCCCACTGTATTTGGGGCTAATTTTGGTCGATTTGTTCTCTTTGTACTTTTCTTTGCACATTTTAAGTTTAGTTTTTGATTGGAAGTGATGAGAGTGCTAAGGGGGTGTTAACTTGGGTGCATTCCTTGATCCGAAGTTAGGAATTTTCTCATTATTATTATCTCTTGTATTATGAGATTTAATCTCATTTCATTATATCAATGAAAGAGATAGTTTCCTTTAAAAAAAAAAAAATTTAACGGTTCGACTTTGGTTTGATTCTTAAATTGAGCTGAATCGATTACATCCCTATTTTATACCAATTTGTTAGGATCCCAGTCGCAGGAACAACAATGTTTTGGTGTTCTATTATAATGAGAATTTACAATATCAATAGCCTTGTGAGAGGGCTACCTTTGCACCTAAATCCTACACACATCATCCCCTCTAAGATTTATAACCAAGTCATTCTTTGCAAATTGCCCCTTTGCCGTTTCTCATATTCTACTAATATTTCCAATACATTCCTTATTTATACTCTCAGACTGGACAATGAACACTGTTTGGAATTTCTGGACTACTAAGATTGAATACATGTGAAGTCTGTAGTTTTGGATTTGGCGATCTGCAGAAAGTTATGGGATTAATGGCTGTAGGGGAAATGATTGACGATGCAACCAAAACTTGTGCTAATAATTTAGGGCTTGGAGAAATTGAATAACGTCTCTCGTCCTTGTCTTTATGCCATGTGATAGTAGTTTCATCCGTGTTTTATTGTATTTCCAATGTGAGCGATGAGGGCTACACATGGTGGTAGGATATATTGGTTCTTCAGAGGCTATGTGCCTTAGTTTCTAGTTTATTCAAGTGGTTTGAGTTTTTTCTGTATGCTTGACTCTTTTTTTGTTTGATTTAGGAGGTCTTCCAAAAAGATGTTTCCCCGAGAGTTGAAGAGCAGCCTGTATCTCTGGTTGACTGTTTGAACCATGTTTCAGATGATAAAACTGATGGACGTGGAACGGGGTTCTCTGATGATGAAAATGGAGATGCTTGCCATAAAATCAAGATTGACATACCCAATGGTTCTGATGCTTCAAGTGATATTGACATGGAAAGGTCTATGGAGCATATGGCTTCTGTGCTTCCTTCGGCCTTATCTGATTTTGTGGAACCTCTAGGTTCCAAGCGTTTAAATGATATGGAAGAATTGACCACTCAAACTAAAAAGAGTCGAACTAATGGTGTACATAACGATGAAAGTTCTTTGGTAAAAGAGGATTCTGCTTTCAACCTGACGACATTAAACACCATATGCAACACGGAACAGAATGACCATGGTGCTGATTCTCTTCCATCAGAGCATCCGAATGAGAAGATCCGTTGTACTGCTTGTGATCAAGTGGTTATTAAAGCATATGCACATCCTTTCCTTAAAGTAATTGTTTGTGCAGATTGTAAATGCTTGATGGATGACAAGAAGAATGTAAAGGTACGGAAAGAATTAACCTGTTGATCATACTAAAATTTGTATATTTGATTTGCATAAAATTTTGACTGCACTATGACATGGTTCATTATATCATACTAAGTTGATATACTAGGTTGTTTCAATGTTATGGGTAAAAAGAAATTAAAGCAGTCACTACTGATTTTTTCTGTTGAAACTTGAAAGAAAAAAAATGGTTGTTTAAGAACTATGTCTGGCTCAGTTTAGGGTGAGGCTTCTGCGTTGGCATCTTTCTAGTCATTTTGGTTATGTTTTCAGTTTCAAGCTTCATCTGCCTTCATCAGCTTTCTAAGTTCTTCGTCAGTCTTGGCTCAAGTTTTGCTCTTTGCCAACTGTTTTGTTCATTTTGGAAGTTTGTTCTTTGGGTGCTTATATTTTACTTTCTTTTGTTTCTAAGGATTAGTCTTTTCATTTTTGTTCTTGTTAAATTGATTTCTTGGTTGTTTTCTTTCATTACTTATTTCTTTGTACTATGAGCTTTTGGCTCTTTTCATTATATAATGAAAAAGTTTGGTTTCGTTTAAAAAAATGAAAAAAAAAAAATGTCGTATTTCACATGGATGGTTTTTATTATCTCACATGAAATGAAAGTAAAATGACTCGTCTTCTAGTCCTTTACATCCTATTGTTTATCCACAATAAGGCTTTTCTTAAAGTTCTTGGGTCTCATGTTCGAATGGTTTTAGGAACCTGATTGCTCTGAATGCTATTGCGGATGGTGTGGCCGCAATGCTGACTTAGTAAGTTGTAAATCATGTAAAACACTCTTTTGTGTTGGTTGCATAAGGAGGAACCTTGGTGTCGAGTGCTTGCTCAAGGCCCAGGCTTCTGGCTGGCATTGTTGTTGTTGTCGCCCAAGTCTCTTGCAGCCCTTAACCACGCAGTTGGAGGAAGCCTTAGGATCTGGAGAGTTGACAAGTTCAAGCTCTGATAGCGATTCAGACAACCCAAATGCAGATATAAATGTAACCATAAGGTACCTCACCAGCCATTAATCTTTTTCTGGACATATTTTTTTTATAAGGAACAAAGACTTGTAATTTGTTGTAACAAAAAAATTTACAAAAAGATAAAAAAGGAGATGGAGCTATCCTCAAACAGATAAGGGAATTACAAATGAGGCTCCCAATTGCAGTTACGAAAAGTTACAAACATAGTTATGAAGAAATCCTTAAGGGCCCATTTGGATTGCAAATATTGTTTCATGGGTATTGATATTAAATATATGAGATTTGAATGTTTAGGTTTTAAATGCCTGAGATAATTAATGTTTGTGTTTGGATATGTAGGATAACTAATGTTTGGTTATTAAATATCAGTGTTTGATTTACTAATTTTGTATATAGAAATCAAAATCAAATAATTATTTAATTAAATGCAAAAGACCAATTATTTGAGTCATTAAATTTAGCATTATTCAATGGGATGTCTTCAAAAATAGAAAAACTGTTGAATATAATTACAAATATAACGAAATTTTACTTTCTATCTGTGCTAGACCGTGATAGACTCAAATAGACATCTATCGCTTTATTTGGTAGATACGGATAGATGTCTATCTGGGTCTATCGTAGTCTACCACAGATAGAGAGTAAAATTTTGCCATATTTGTAAATAGTTTGATATTTTTTCTAGTTATAATGATTTTCCTTATTCAATATATTGTTATATTAATTAATTTTTTAATCAATGAAAATAAATATAAAGGAATATTTTCATATTAAACAATTATTAAACATAATTAAGTTTATTTAAATTAATTACAAAAATTAATTAAATTAATATAAATTAATTAGAAAATTAATAATTAATAAGAATAATTTATATTAAATAGTCAAGATAATATAAAATATTAATTATAAATATATTGGTTGAAATTTATTTAAGTGTAAACAATATATTTATATTTAATAATGAATTAAAATTAATAATAATGATTAATTGATAGTAATTTATTAATTAACTATACTATATTTTTATTATTCATCTCCTTGGTGTAAAAATTTTACTATTATGCAGGGTATTAAAAAACCCATGTCAGATGGGTTTTAAGTGAAATCCTATGAGACAAACAAGGATGTTAAATGTCTGTTTGAAATCCCATTGAAAAACTTGGGAAACAAACGGGCCCTAAAAGAGAATACCATCATCAGCCAAAAAAACGCCATAAAAGTTGCAGAAAAATAACTTAACCCCATAGAATAAATTTGTGGTTGGTTTATTTATTATTACTTTTTTTTTTTATTGGTGACCAGTTCTTGGTTTTCTTGGGAAGATTGAAAGTAGCTTTTGGTTGGTTCTTAGTGTTTGGTGGATGCCTTATCCGTAGCTTCATCGTACATTCACAACCTCAAGCCTCTTTAAGTCTTCCCGACGAAAATATTTGAGAAGTCTCTAATTCTTTAAATGCGTGTTTATTTTCTTGGTTATCTTTATAATGTTGTAATTGTTTGTATTTTTTCTTTTCCAGTCTCTTTGAGATTGTGTATCCCTTGAATATTTATTCGTTGTCATTGTATCAATGAGATGCTGTTCCTTGTTCAAAGAAAATTTCAACTGGAATAAAATAACAGTTTAAAACACACAACATGATTGTCCGTTTTGAAAATTAGAAAACTGCCCATATAAAAACTGTTAGAATTAGAGGAAAAAATACTAGGTTTATGTGGAAAATCCTAATAATGGGAGAAAAACCATAATTGAATTTTTTCTCTTATTGATTTGATACATTACAATGTTACAAGAGGGGAGAATAAATAAAGACTCTAATCAATACAAGGAAAGGATATTAGGGAACATAAAAGGAAAAAATACACAATACATAATCTACAAAATCCCCCAATATCTTCTCTAATTTTCAAAAAAAAAAAAAAAAAAAAAAAAAAAAAAAAAAAAAAAAAAAAAAAAAA
>QLSR01000175.1:771267-824768 GCA_031780015.1 Citrullus colocynthis
AAAAAAAAAAAAAAAAAAAAAAAAAAAAAAAAAAAAACCATCTAGGAGCTATATCAGTTTCAATGAAACACCAAAGGGAATCTTCTCTTTGCAACACTAGGGAAGATTTCAACAAAACCAGACTTTTCTTGAGAAGCTTGCAATGTCAAAACTTTTAACTTAAAGCCACCTGAAAGGTAGATAATTGAGGAAAACCTATCCTCTAAGGAATTTGCATGATCTGACTAAATAAAATTCTTATAGTTGATAATATTTTGAGACAAATTATCTGGCTTCTATTACTTTTGTTTTTTCTTGAGCTTCAGTTACCTAAAACTGTGGCTAGGTTTTCTTTGCAATCATTTTTATTATTATAGCCTAAATTAGACTCTTATTTTTCTGTTGTAATGTGAATACTTTTCTACTTTACCAATCAGCTCAAAGAGAAAGCGTAAGAAAAAGATACGGCGGATACTTGATGATGCTGAATTAGGAGAAGATACTAGAAAAAAAATTGCTATAGAAAAGGTAAATTTAATGGATTAATTTTGTATGATTTTACTTTGTAACTTTTAGAGAATGCTTCACCATGTTTAAATTTTTTTTTTCTCTCTAAAGGAACGCCAAGAACGTTTAAAATCATTACAAGTTCAGTTTTCCTCCAATTCTAAAATGATGAGCTCTGCTGCTGGCTTTTGTGGAAATCTATCTGAAGGTGCCAGTGCGGAAGTCCTTGGTGATGCCTCAACAGGATATATAGTGAATGTTGTGAGGGAGAAAGCAGAAGAGGCCGTCAGAATTCCACCAAGCATTTCATCGAAGTTAAAAACTCATCAGGTTTGAACATAGCTGGCACATGCGCATGATTCTCTTTTCAAAATTTTCTAGAATTTTTATTTTTTTTAATTTTTATTTTTTCTAAAAAAGAAAAAAGAAAAAAGACAATTGCTCTAAGGATACAAACTCCACAATGGAGCTTTTCCACAACACAACCCAACCTACCATTTTGCTGTTCCATTTCTTTAAACTTGAGTAAGCCTAGCTTTCGATAAGAAACAAACTTTCAATGGACCACTAAGCTTCAACGTAACCTTGCATATTTTTCGCAAAAAATTAAAGTGCCATTTGTGTCATGCAAATTGGTAATCTCGATGTAATGGTTCCAGCTCAAAAATTCTCTCAATACCTTTTTTCTCATTACATGGATGAATCAATCTACTTGAAGAGTTTTCCACCATAGTGAAATGAGTGTGCTCAATTCTTGGCATGTGTTTCATGCAATCCGACCCCTTCAACTTTGTGCAACCCAACTCGAGTTTGGTCCTCCCCAGTTCTGATTTACTGCCTCCCTTTCATAAGTTTCTTTTCAACTCATTTCTTCGTGAATTATGGGTTATGCAACAACATTTTAAATGGGTTTATAAGATGCTTTGATACTCCAACTTTGGCTAAAATGGTTGAGCAAAATCTTAGTGGCAGACATGTACATAGTTCTTAGAAACCAAAGAAAACTTTTGATGAGAGTCATGCTCTACAATTCTTAGATATTTTATGGGCTCTATCAATCTTTGTAGTTGCAATGCAAGATTTCCTTGGGATTACTACAAATCATCGATAAAAAAAGCTTTGTACTTTTTATTTTCCTTTTGAAACTTGAGTTTTTTTTTTCTTTTCTGGGAGGGATAGAATGATGTAGGATTACAGTAAATTAGGTATCTTGGTCAATCTTTGATTGATTAGGATTATAATTAGTTTTCTTAGTTAATTAGAATTATGATTAGTTTTCTTAATTAATTAGGACAATGATTAGTTTGTTTTCAATTTTCTATAAATAGAAGAAATTTTCCTTGTCGAGTTATGGGAAGCGGCTACCTAATAAAGATTGAATAAAAAAGAAAGGACAAAAAATTGATTTTTGTTCTCTTGATAGTTTGGGGAATTAAAGCTTATTGTCTTCTTGTATTCATAGCTTTGATAATAAAGATTTTGATTTAATTCTTGGAGAGTTCTTCTTTTATCTCTTAGACCACATCATTTAAGTTCATATGAGATAAATGTGGTGGCTTTTTCGCCATGTGCCATGTCCAGTCAAAGGTAAAGATCTTTGAAGTTAGCATTTGCACGCCTAAAAATCAAGCAAAACAGAACAAGTTTCATTCCAGCTGTGGTTCATCATCCCATTGAGATTGTCAACGGTTATTTTCTTCTCCAAATTAGGGGTCTTCCCATCAAAAAACATTGCACTGGCGATGAAGTTTTGTTATCAGAGGACCATCATTGATGAAGTTGTGAGATTTTTGGCATAACACAATAAAGAGAGGGATCAATTTTCAGATCCTAACATCTTGGTTGATTGTATGGAGGTGGGGGCTAAAATTATGGGGTTTGATACTGTTAGACCACCAATACATTATACTTCAAGAGAGTAGTTCTTGTTCTGTTGTTAGCTGGTAGGCTGTTTGTTGTATGCTTGTTGGGTCTTTCTGAGTGCAGGTGGAAGGAGACCTAACAGATACTTTGGCTATGAGAGAGCTAAAATTAAGGAACCAATTAATATGGCCAACAAAAAGGTAAAATTTTGATTTAACCAAATTGATTTGTTTGCAAATTCTCCTCAATTACCGTTCCTTCAAATTTTGACTTAGCTCCCTGATATGGTGGAGATTACACACGTCACAACCACCCAACCTTTCCTAATCCGAGGAAGAAAGTGTACACCAATGGAAAGAAAAACAAGCTCAAATGGGAACTACAGAACCTTTAATCTTTCGTTAAATCTGAATAAACAGCTAAATTGGCTCTTTTGGAAGGAGTTGCGATTGATCGATGACATTTATAACTTGGAATGTGTTTGTGGATTGAATGCTTGGAAAAAACGGGAATTGGTTCAAATGTTATTGCAACAACATACCTCTGGTATTGTTCTTCTTTAGGAAACCGAACTTTTTGGTTTTGATTTGTATTTTATTAGATCTGTTTGGATCTCCTCACATATTGGCTGCACAACGCTTGATGCTATTGATTCCTCAGGGGTATTTTACTGTTTTGGAGTGAGCTTGATTATACAATTCGGGTGGTTATTCAAGTCTGTCCTTGTTTTTTTGACTGATGGGTTTTCTTTCTGGCTCACGGCTGTCTATGATCCTCCATAAAATGGCTTTAATGTCAATTTTTGGCAAGAGTTGGATGATTTAGCTGGTTTTTTTGGCTGAAGTATGTAGATCTTTAATTAGTGAATTAATTATCAACCGAATGATATTCCACTATGAAATGGTTGGTTTACTTCGTCTAGTTTTGGCCCAACTGCATTCTTGTCCCATGTTGATCGGTTTTTGCCTACAGATTCTTGTCTTTGCAAGTTTGGTACAACATCTCTAAGCTGGCTTGATAGAATTACCTCTGACCATTATCCTATAGCTCTTTCATTTGGTGATATTGTTTTGGGGTCCATGCCCCTTTCACTTTGAAAATTCTTGGCTACAGATTCCCTCCTTTTGAACTGTGGTTAAGGACTGGTAGAATTGAATCCCTCTAATTGGTTGGCTTGGACATGGCTTGATGATGATGAAACTGAAAAGTCTTTGTTCTTCATTATTGTGAACAAAGCACCTTGAAGCTTCTAAAAGACCCTCCAATGTCACCCGACCCTAGTTATTGGATAATTTTAGAAGATATTGGTTCTTTAACTGATTTTCAGCTTAATTCTCGCCGTCAAATTCGAGAATAGATGGAATTTTTTAGTGTCGAAGAGCATGTTTATTGGCACCAAAGGTGTAAACTGAAATGGCCAGGTGAAGGAGATGAAAATACGTGCTTTTTCCATCTCGTTTGGTTGCTTGCAACTCATAAGCTTGATTACAGACATTCTCTCAAGGGATGGGATTAGCTTGTTAACTACCAATGATATGGAAATTAAATTTATGGCTTTCTACTTGCAATTTACGCGATCAAATGCCGGCAAAGGTTATTAAAGATCTTTGGTGCAAGTTGGGTTTTTGGTACTTCCTTTAGAGATAATATTGTGCAGATTTTGGTGGGTCCTTTGCTGTCGTTGGGTCCCTAATTACTTAGGAGCAACGCCGTCAAAGCATTGTTATTAGAGCTATGGTTCAAAAGAAATCAACAGGTCTTCCATGGTAAAGCAACACATTGGCAGAATCGTTTTGAGGCAGCAAGGCTAAATGCCTCTTCATGGTGTTCCCTCTCTAAGTTCTTTGAAGATTACTCAGTGCAAGACATTAGCCTAAACTGGAGTGCGTTTCTCAAACAGGATTGTTAATTTTAATTGTAAATATAGTTTTTCCTTAATTACCTATCATGGTTGTTCGAACTCAGATGTTGGTAGGTCTAAGCTGGTTGTACCTGCGAGGTTTTCTTGATGGCTTTGTTATTTTCTGGTTATTTGTAGTCCTGGATATTGGACATTTGGTTTTTGTAATTTGGAAATGATGTGGGTGCTAAAGGGTGTGAACCTAGTATTTGTTTTAATCCTGTATTTGAAGCCTTCTCTGTTCTATCTTGAGCTTTTATCATATGGTTTTTTTGCTGCAGATTTCTGGAATAAGATTTATGTGGGAAAATATCATTCAATCAATACGGAAAGTGAAATCTGGTGATAAAGGTCTTGGATGCATTCTTGCTCATACAATGGGCCTTGGTAAAACTTTTCAGGTATTTGTTTCTTCAAGCTGTTATATGCCCTTGTTTATTTATACGAAAGTTGGTTCTTTGATTCCCTCCCCTCCCATAAAGCAGATAAAAGAATTGATTAAAACTCATAAGAAAGGGCATCTTCAAAATAAACTACTGAAGAACTCACTTAGTCTGCTAGCTGTACTAGGAATTCAGTAAAAGATATCTCTTGCTTCAGATAATACTCATGTGAAAGCATTTAAATATTTAAAAACATACATATCTAAATCACCTGAACTTGCAAATTGCATTTAGAATTCAAATATCTATGTATACTTTTTCTTTCATTTGCACAAGACTACATCTTCCATTTCTTCATCTTTCAAATTTCTTCTCACCATGCATTGGAACTTTTTCTGTAGTCAGTTAAGTCTATTTTCTTTATAAAGCCCTTTATGTAAATTTATAAATATGACTTGATGATCTGTTTGAAAATGTGGTTAACTTCTGAACTGAACAATTGAAGATTTCAGTAACATGATAGGAACGGGATTAGGGGGTTATTAGGGTATTAAGGGCATATTAGTAATTAGATAAGAGATATTTGTTGATTATAAATAGAGGGGGAGGAGAATGTAGAAGATAAGCAATATTGTAGTGAGTGAATTAGGGCTTGAATGTCATCTTAAGATAGGGAGGGTCGAAGTACCTCAAATTACTTGGTTTATCTTGTATTTTGGTTACCATTTCTATCTCAATATATTTGGGTTCTACTATGGTATTAGAGCTGTTCGATTTTGGCCATGGATTCACATAAGAGCTTATGTGAAGAAATAATGAAGAGTATTTGTGAAAGGTTTGATGAGCTGATGAATAGATGGAAGGAGGAGAGGAAGAATGACATGAAGACGATATTCCATTTGTTTTAGAATAAAACTCCTCATGGAGTCGCAAAGATTAAAGAAGAAAATGTAGATGTTGTGCAAAATGCTGAGGTAGAGGCCAACGCTGAAAGAGGAGAAACAATGAAGAATAAGGTTGGGAAACAAAGAAAAAACAGTGTGTCTGAGTTGTAAGATGAAGCTAGGGCATAAAAAAAAGTAAAGGATGAGGCTAAGCGGAATAAATCGAGTGGAGATCGATCTAAACTTTACGAGCATTCAAGAATTGTGTTCAAAATGATGGTTGAAATTTCGAAGAGATATAGACATGATAAAAATGTATAGAGAAAAAAAGGAAGATATCGCCGCAAGTGACCATAGAGGGCACGAGGGATATGGAGGTGTCAATAGTATCGTTTGGCTGAGAGGATGTTCAAAGCGACAAAGCTGAAAGTTTCACAGAGGGATCGCCATAGATTGCAAGTTCAAAAGATGGAGATGACAATCAGGAAGAGTCGCTGGCGCAAGGCTCGTGAAGAGGTTGAGAGATTGGAGTTGGAAGTCCAAGAAGAGAGTGAAAATAAATTAAAAAAAATACCTAAGGAAGGTCGTCGTCAGCAACAAGGGAAGGTGGCGTGTGGAAATAGGCAAAGAAAAACTCTTGGGGCAAAAATTGCAGGCGACGAGTGCAGAGGTGGATGGGGACTAAGGATCGATGAAAGCCATTGCCTATGACAAGCGTCGGCTGGCCGGAGATGAAGATGGGCAACATGTTGACGGCAAAGAAATAGAGAGGGATGGTCACAAAAGGAAGAAAGAAAATAAAAAAGAAGCGGAACCATCGACGAAGGCTCGACGTTGTTGGAGGACACTAACAGGGACGAAGTTAAGGAATGGTGGAAGAGGCGGCGCAAGCTTTGAAGGGGCTGCCATGGAGAAAACGGAGAAAACATGTTCACGAAAAGGAAGAGCAAAAAAATTTAGAAAATAGAGAGAGAAATCCTGATCACGTGGAGAAGAATCTGGGAAGTTAGCAGGCTGCTTGTTGGGTTGGATTTTAAAAAAAGTAGCTGGGCCCATTTATTTACAAAGAAAAAAGTGAATTTGTTTTTACGTGGTTAGAATAAAATAAAATGAAGAAAATAAAAAAGAAAAGTTGTGGGTTGTTATTGTACCCTCACCTTGAGGATAAGGTGTGTTTTAGGTGCCGGTAATGATAGGAACGGGGTTAGGGGGTTATTGGAGTATTAAGGGCATATTAGTAATTAGATAAGAGAGTTTGTTATATTTGTTGATTTAAACAGAGGGGGAGGGGAATGTAGAAGATAAGCTATATTGTAGTGAGTGAATTAGCACTTAAGTGTTACAGGGAGGGTTCAAATACAATTACTTGGTTTATCTTGTATTTTCTTTACCATTTATATCTCAACATATTTGGGTTCTATCATACAATGCATGTTACGAGGGTTTACACTCGAGATACTTTTCTTTTATGCAGTCTTATACCATTTTTTAGAAGAAATGAATGAAGAATTAATAGATAGTTTGCCTTTATTTCCAAAAACGAATAAGAATTAAGATGTCATTGATAGATAAATGAGCATGCAGCAGAAGTTAATTTGATCAATTTTCACTCTAAGATGCTCAATTTAGAGGATTAAACATGCAATTAAGAAGAAAAACCAAAGTTTCAAGCACACTTACTCTTGAAGCTCCAAATTCTCCTTCAGTTCTTGATGAATTTCAACACCACTTGGTTGTAAACCACCACAAGAGTCTTCTCTACTATTCTCTAGGCTTAGATTGGATGGTGGGATCCAAATTTGTGGTGAATTTGAGAAAAAATGAAGGTTGGGAAGAAGATGAACAATGGAATTTTGCAAAATTAACCCTTAATTTCGCAAAATTCTTAACCATTTTTATGTCAAAGTCATCTCTATTTATTAAAGAATAACATGCAATCTAATTGCATCAAAATTTGACAACACAAAATGGTTAATTTGTTGGTTAATTGTGAAGAACACAACCAAGCTCCTAACTTAGTTAGTGGGAAGATCCAATCTTCAAAAATCAATTTTAAAATCAATTTTCAATAAATTTCCAAAATTGAATTAAAATTGATTTTTAATTTTAAAAAAATAATTAAATAATTAAATAAAATAATTTAATATTAAATAATAAAATAATATTATTTTTCTCACTTGTCTCGATTTTTCTAAAAAACCGATATGAATCCCTATTCATATGGTTAATATTTAAATCATATTTAAATATTATAATTAACTTTATTTGTATGTTTAATTCATAATTAAACGTCGATATATCGTATATATATCTGACTTTCATTCCTTAAAAGCCAAGATTTGAACGGTTCAAACTTATTCACCATATTATCTAAGATTTTAGTCTATTTATGAGCTAGTAGAGGGACCTAATGGACCTACAGATCATGAGCTCCAACGATCTGAGATTAATCGGCCAAAGTCTTTAACCTAGTTAACCAACATTCGTTAACTAACGGGACACTCCACTAAAGCCCGTAGCTGCACTCTCCTCACTGTAGATATATTTGTGTCCATTTGATATAACCGTCATCGATAAGTCAATCCTTTACAGGTTGTTCATAACTTCAGCTAGGTCAAATACCGATTGACCTCGGAGTTACATCTTTTCTCCTTAAGTACCATTGTCCCTCTAATGAACAATTGATTTAGGATCTAATCACTAAATCCATTCCCTCTCGGGTCAGTGAGAGGATGGGGCCCCTTGTACAAGTCCTGGGAACAACACTTAAGAGAACAACTTCTCTTTTATCCCTAAATTGGGTAGGAGTGAATTCCGTCTTGCAAATTCTATGTCCCCAACTATCTACCCGGTCTTATCCTTGAAATGGGAGGAATGTTGAGCAACACTATTGAGCTTACTCTCACCTATGTAGATCAAGGGATAATTCTAAATAAACAGGAGTTCATAGATAGCTCAAGATTCAGATCAAGTTATTTAGGTCATAGATAAGTGAAATTAATCAGTGTTAATCGTAAACGGTGTTAATACGTAACACTGATTATTTCAGGGTCAGTCTTACACAATTTCATTATGTAGAATACCCCCGCTCACATGTCTCTACATGAGCAATCGTAATCACTTCATTTATGACACTTTACAACATTTGTAACAATCATGAAGCGGACCGTATTCAATAGTGTCTCTAAGAAGAGGTACCCAACCTGATCCATGTACTATAGACTATTGAGGCTACTTACTCGAACTTGATCTTGTTTATGTCTTCACATAAAGTCCAAGTACTTATGATAGTAGCCAAGGGTTCGTAGTTTAATTGGATTTAGAGTTAATAAATAATTAATTCACTTGAATAACTTCATATGTACTAAAAATCACCTATTTACAAAAACTACGAGTTTTAGGACATACAATCCAACAGTCATGACTGCCAGGCTTCTTCAATCAATGAAAGAAAGGTAGTTCTTTAGAAACCTCGTAACTTTGCCTACATTTATTACTGCAATCCCAAGTTGTACGTCGATTATAACTTGTTTCTAATGATTTGTGATTATTATTATTATTATTATTATTATTAGTATTGCTGAATTAAAGAAACTATGGTCTCAGGTTATAGCATTCTTATACACTGCAATGAGAAGTGCGGACTTGGGTTTACGAACAGCACTTATTGTTACCCCTGTTAATGTGCTGCATAATTGGCGGCAAGAATTCTTCAAGTGGAAGCCTTCAGAATTAAAGCCTCTTCGCATTTTCATGCTGGAAGATGTAACAAGGTGAAGATCAATTGTCTATTTTATTCATATATTTTTATCAAGATGATTGAGGTGTATTCTTAGTGGCTCCAGTAAATTGTGTGCATCATGTAGTCATTGTTCTAATAGTGTAGGGTTCAATCAGCTGGGAGGTCAATAGAGAGTCTTGAATTGTAGAGTTGATACATGGCTGTGAATCTGGTGCCACATTTTCATCATTCCCATGCTTGTTCTCATATGGCAACCCAGATTGCTTTGCTAATAGGTTGAGTTCTTATGGTTTCCCCAAATTCTTGAAAGACTCAAAGAGACCCTTGAAAACTAAACTAATGGAAAACTCTAAATTGGTTCATAAAAGTCTGCTTCAGGGCTCTGAATTATAGGACTGGTACCTTCATCTTTCATAACCTACTTTAAATGCAAAAGGATTTATTGGATTGGAAAAATCACTCACGGATAGAGGATTATGAACTACGTTAGCAGGATAAAAGACTTCAATATTGCCAAAATGAAGAAAATATTTCTTTTGATGTCATTTTGGATTTCAATTTTTGCTGGTATGAAACCACATAAATTACGAGGGACTTGAATACGAGCCATCAAGTAATTAGTCATATTAAGATTATCAGTTGCTATGCTAACAAGACCTACAAAGTAAGCTCCAATATCCTGAAAAGTTTCACGATCCCAATAATCTAAGGGTAGATTTTTAATTGAAATCCAATTCCTGTAACCTTTTTTAAACCTCGGATGGCTATGTAATCTACTGTTTCATCTTTCGATGAGCAAATGATAATCCTCAAAGGCCATCCATTTTCTTGGAGAGTCAATAAATTTGCTAAGTTCCCATCGGCAACTTTAATCAATGCTTTGTCATTAAAGAGCATATTAATCAACACTTTGATTTTGAAAATGATCTTCTAAAACCACTGCAATTTTCTTCCAATCATTATGTGCAAAGTCTCGAGATTACCCATAGTTCAACAAATTCAAGTTGAATCATTAGATGTTCCTTCCATATAACTCTTAATGCTCTAATCATCCCAGGATTGTCAGACTGATCAAAAGGATCCACCATAACTTTTATATTGGGTTTCAAGTTTTCCACCTCCTCAAAATTACGGTGAAAGTCTAATGCTATGCCATGCAACACATTAAAAAATGTCCAAAAGAAGATCTAAATTTAGATAACTGAAGGACACCCGAATCCCCTTGATCTTTATTATGGAAGGACTTATTTGGAAGATGCAAAAGCTCAACCAACTTACTTCCTACCAACGTAAAATAGAAAGGGAAAGATATATCTTGTGTTTGTAGCTCATATCTAAGAAAAAAATCGTTCTCCTCCTGCCAAATACAAAAATAGGTATTTTGTATGCAACAACTTTGAACATCTATCAAAAACTGGAAAGACCACATAGAGAAGGAAAAACAGTGAAAAACCCACAAAAATGCCTTAGTTCGCCAGCTGCATGGCAGGGATGGCAGTTGAAGGCAACACGAACGACGAAAGGTAGTTACTATAATTAGAGGCAGTAGGATGGAGGTTGTAAGTATAGGTTACTGGTCACGGAAGGCTAAGAGGAAGTTAATAAGCTGAAAAACTCGAAAAAGGAGCTGACATCCACCCTTTTTTCCCTTCCATCCCCATCTAAACCGATCTGTCGCCGCTGTCAGCCACCCTCTGCTTTGCTTCCGTCCATTGATGCTCATCCATCAGCCTTATTCGCCTACTTCGACGTCAGAGTTGGCGAATATGGTTGATGGATGAGCACCAATGGATGGAAGCAAAGTAGAGGGTGGCTGACAGCAGCGACAGATCGGTTTAGGTGGGATGGAAGGGAAAATTGGGGGTTGGCGAGAGAGAAGGTCGGGAGGGGAAAATGGTTGGGCTGTCAAAGGGGACTAGAGGTTGGAAACAACGACTGGAGTTGATGAAGGGGATTGGTGTAAAAAGACCAGCGGTCGGACGCTAGTAGGGGCAGTTGATGGCAACGATAGAATGGTGGGTTGGGGAAAGGGAGAGTTGGATGAACCACTGCCTTGCAATTCTAAACTCATTTAAAAAGAGCGATTTACACAATAAAGATTGAAAGATTTCCAATTCCTCTAGAGGTCGCTGAAATTCAAAAGCAGCTTAATATGGTTGATTCAGTTTCAAAGCCATTGAATGTCCCTTTACAAAATTTGGATTTAATTAATGAGGATTTGGTTAATAGTCCCTCCTAACCTTCTGCATAAAGAATTTTTGCTCCATTAATGACTTTTCATCATCCTTCGAATGATTCATTAGTTAAAAGCACTATTAAAGATGTGAACAAATATCTGATTGACAGCTACACTCTTCTCTATATTAGGAAGAAAGGTTCTTCAATTCGCTATTGACCTATATTTGATATCTCTACAACTAATTTGGATAGTTTCGACGAATCTTGCTCACATCTTCTTCTTTCTACATCACAACATCAAGATAAGGTGACCAATCCAATACCGTTGAATTCTCCATCATCTAGGTATATGTTAAATCACCGATTGACCCAAAAGGTTCTTGGGTCTTCTATAAAATTTCAAGCCTACATTTGAGGTAGAGTGTTAGAGTATTGATATATTAAGAAGCACAGACACTTTAGTTTGACTAGCGTGTCCTTGTCTGGCATGTGTCGAACACTTGGACACTCCGACATTTGTTGGACATGTATCAAACAGTTCAACAAATGTATTAGACATGCATAGAACACTTATTGAGTAGACTAAAAAGACACATATATGATAATAATAATAACTTTTTGAGTGTGAAATACATCAAGCTAAGTTTTTAATCATATAAATGCATCAATCCATTTACATTGAATTTTCTTTTACTATAAAAATGATGTATATTTTAATAAACATGTCCTTACCGTGTCGTGTCCTAGATTTATAAAATATGGTCTATTGCTGTGTCCGTGTGTTGTATTCGTATCCGTGCTTCTCAAAATATTAAATTTGTTTTTACCCATTAGCTTAAGTTTTTAGGTCAATCGATGATTTTAAGAATAGATAAATTTTATGGAGCGAGTTGCATTCTTTTTTCTCTTATTGTGATGATCCATGGTGTATTTGGTGGTGATTTTAATATTACTCGATGGATTCATGAAATGTCTCCTTTAGGAAGGACGACTAAAGAGTTGAGAATTTGCCTATTGTGATTTGCTTGGTGTAAATGGTAGAGACTCCAATGTTACTTGTTGGATTCTTGTGAGAATACTATGTAAGGATTCCCTTCAAGGGGAATCGCTAATTTTACTGATATCCAGTGTTTTAAAAGGCCCCATTGGGGCGTTTTTCAAACTGAATGGCATCACCACAAACTTGTAGTGGCCATAATGTGTGGTAAATGCCGTTTTGGCAATGTCTAACTCATGAACTTGGATCTAGTGATACCCTAATTGGAGGTCAAGTTTTGAAAATACTTTTGCCCCATGAAGTTCGTGTAACAACTCTTTTATAATTGGAATTGGGAACTTATCAGAGATAGTCAACTCATTCAATGCGCGATAATCAACATAAAACTGCCAGCTCCCATCTTTCTTTTTCACCAAAATTGGGCTTGCACAGGGATCGTGACTTGGTTTGATAGTTCCTACAGTAAGCATTTCGGCTACTAACCTTTCATTTTGTCTTTTTGAACCGTCGAGTAACAGTGAGGTCTTAGGTTGATAGGTTTTGCTCATCCCTCATATTGATTTGATGATCCAAGTCACAGTGGGGAGGGAGTTTATTTGGAACTTCAAAAATATCGAGTATAATGGGTAAGAAGTTCATGTACCTGGGGATTGATACTCACGGTAAGGGCTTCCTTTGGCAGCTTATCGACATCAATTTTTGCCGTGATTGCCTGCATTTCCACAAGGAAACCTTGGTCGAATTTATCCTAGGATTTCAACATGTTTTTCAATGTCACTTCCCGACACATGAGGGAAGGGTTCCCCTTGATCACGACTCGTTCATTCCCCATTCTGGTTGACTGAGTAAGCCTCTTCTAGTCCATCTCTATTATCCCTAGGGTTTGTAGCCACTGCATGGCAAGGTTAAGTCAATCCCTTCCAGTTCTAGAGGTGAAAGAACCTATTTGACAGTGAGCCGACGAGAGCTACTATCACGTTCTTGCAGATTCTCTTACCACGCATGATTGTTTCCTTGTGCCCATTATCACTTTGTAATTCGTGGTCTCTGTCAACAGTAGCTTCAATTTTTCCAGGATTCCTAGTGTGATAAAGTTATGGGTTGCTATGCAGTCAACTAAAACAATCACTTCTTCATCTTCGATCTTTCCAAGCACCTTATGTCGGGGTTCGATAAACCCACCACAATGTTCAATGATAGTTCCACAACTTCGCTAATAGTCTCCTTCGTCGATTTTTCAATTATCATCTTGTCTTCCCACACTTCGTCAACCACCACCAAGAGCCATAGTGCTTGCTTTTACACCTATGTCCCACAGAGTACTTTTTGTCACAGTGGTAACACAAGCCCTATGCTCTTCTCACTTGTAACTCAACATTTGAAAGACGCTTAAAAGGCACCTCCTTCTTAGCTGCAGATGGTGGGCTGGCTAAAGTAATGGACCTAACCGGTATCGCTTCAATAGCCTTGATTGGCAATTCATCTTCGAATCATAAATTCTCTGGGTCAAAGTTCGGGTCAAGATTTTGTTGATACTGCCTCAGAATTGTCCTTAATGGAGTTGGAAGGAAATGAGGTGTTTTCTTTCTTTTTTTATTTATTTATTTTTATATATATATCCTAATAAGCTGGCAAGCTGCAATGGTTAAAAGTAGGGGTTGAGAACATTAGGTATTCTATCGATTCTTCGAAGACTTAATTTTGGGCTTTTATAACTCATTGTATTCAAAATCCCCGGGCATAAGAGTTCTCTCTTAATTTGCAAAGCCCGTTGTCTCTCACAATTACAATACCTGCTGGTCTCTAGGTTCACTCATGAGGAAATTAGAAATGCTTTGAAGATGTTGGGGAAGAACAAAGTACCTGGACCTGATGGCTTTATTGCATAATTTTCTTGAAATTTTGGGACAATTTCATGAAGTTATTACATGAAGTTATTTGAGGAGTTTTATGAAAATGGAAGATTAAACTCTTGTATAAAGGAGAATTTCAATTGTTTAATTCAAAAAAGGAAGATGCTGTCTTTATAAGGAATTTTAGGCGATCAACTTAACTACAATGGTCTACAAGATAGTTGCAAAAGTGTTAGCCGAACGCTTAAAGAAAATTATGCTTTTATTGGTGGAAGACAAATACTTCATCTGATCCTCATAGCCAACGGAGTGGTAGAAGACTATCGTTCCAAAAAGAAAAATGGTTGGATCCTAAAGCTTGATCTAGAGAAAGCCTTTGACCGTGTTGATTGGGCCTTTATTGAGAAAATTTTATTTGGGAATAACTTTGGCCCTAGATGGATTTCGTGGATAATGGGCTGTGTTTCAAGTCCAAAATTTTCAATTTTCATTAATGGAAGATCAAAGGGGAAGAATTCAAGCTACAAGAGACATTAGACAAGGCGACCCTCTGCTGCCTTTTCTTACTAGTTGGCGAGGTGCTAAGTGCTTTATTGACTAGGCTTCATGAAAAGGGCATATTCAAAGGTTTTGTTGTTGGAAAAGATAAAGTTCACGTCTCCATCCTCCAATTTGCTGATGATACTTTGATATTTTGCAAATATGATGATGAGATGCTAGAAAATCTAAGAAGGACCATAGAATTATTTGAGTGGTGCTCGGGGCAAAAATTCAACTAGGAAAAATCTGCTTTATGTGGTGTTAATGTTGATGACAGCAAGCTGTTTTCAGTGGCGTCCAAGTTGAATTGCAAGGTTGCTCACCTTCCTTTTACGTACCTTGGACTGCCCGTAGGAGTTTATCCCAAAAAATAAACATTTTGGCAACCGGTAATTGAAAAAATTCAAGGAAAATTGGATAAATGGAAGAGATATAACCTCTCTAGAGGTGGTTGAGCCACACTATGTAAATCTGTCCTATTTCATCTCCCTACTTACTATATGTCTATTTTCTTAATGCCAGAAAAGTTGATCTCAATTGTTGAACAATTAATGAGAAATTTCTTTTGGTAAGGACATAAAGGGGGTAGACTATACCATGTTGATAACTTGATATTACAAAGAAAGAAAATTGAAATCTGTAATGTACAATGGATTTGGCTTCTGGTTATGACTTGATTTCATTTTTGTTTTTGTCTTCTCTTTTCTTACTAGGGAGAGAAGGGCCGAGTTGCTAGCTAAATGGAGAGCTAAGGGTGGTGTCTTTTTAATTGGTTATAGTGCTTTCCGAAATTTGTCGCTTGGTAAACATGTCAAGGACCGACACATGGCGAAAGAAATTTGCCATACATTGCAGGTGACTTCTAACTTATTTATTTATTTATTTTTATTTTATTATTATTTTTGCCCTTGAAATGTCTTACACTTTTTTAGTCTGTTTTGTAATAAAAAACTAAACTAGGATATTTTTCTCTTATATTATTCAAGCCTCGTCTGTGTGGTAGAAACAATATAATTGCTAAAAATCTCAAGAAAAAATGAAGTTCTTTATCGAAGCGTTGATTTCTTTTGACTTGTTTATTATATCCTTTCATTATTTCAATGAAGAGTTAATTTTATTATTAAGAACAATATTAATATTTTGCTTTGTTATCCTGCTTTAAAATGGCCATGGCAAATGATATTACCAGAATTTTACATTTGGTACGAACATAAATTTCATATAATGTCCATTTCGAGTCTACTTAGTGACCAATGCCAATGTCTATCCATGAGAGACTACCATTTCAGTCCCTTGGTTAAGCACTTGTTTTTATGATACCTTTCGTCCACTTTTGATGCCTAGAAACACTTTAAAGTTGATGCCTAAGAAACCCTTTACACCTCTAAAGCTTTCGTATGAAATCTACTACAGGTAGTTTTCAGGAGATGAAATACTTGATATATTGCTTTTCATTCCTTTCTTTGTTTTTTTCCTTTTCGTTTTTAACAAGAAACGAAAACTTGATATCATATTCCAAAAAGAAATATTGATCTTTTGCCCCTTTGTAATGGCAATAGCTCTTTGTAAGGTTTCTCCTTTGTGGAACTGTATATTAGAAAATAGATTAGTCATAATCATCATGGGTTGACTTAATGGTAAAAAAGGAGACACAGTCTCAATAAATGGCTAAGAGGTCATGGGCTCAATCCATGATGGCCACCTACCTACGAATTAATATCCTACGAGTTTCCTTGACACCCAAATGTTATAGGGTCAGGCGGGTTGTCTCAAGAAAAAAAAGACTTGTAAGACTTCTGCCAGAGTGAGCATAGATGATGTAAGATTAGGCTTAGGATTAGTTTTTTTTGGTTAATTAGTTTATGTTAAAGTGTTGAGATAATTAAATTTACCATAACTAATCAGCTTAAGATTTTGGGTCAATCGGTGATTTAACATACTATGGAACGATGGAGGGAGATTGCTCTGGGTGAAGATTGGAAGCTAGGGTTTTGACACCTAGGGTTTCCAGCCTCTTTTTTTCTTTTGTTTTTTGAATAAGGATACTAAACTTTTCATATTAGTGCTCAAGGATACAAGGAGAAATGAAAAGAATTTAACAGAGAAGTTACAACAAAGAAACATAAAGCAACAACATAGAGACAAAACAAACCAACAAGAAGCAAAAAAAAAAAGAAAAAAAAAAAAAAAAAGAAAGTCAGCAACCAACCTTTAAGCAGGCCTAATCAAACCGAGGGTTTGAATCAATTATGATGCTCTAATACCAATGTTGTTTCCGAAGGAACTATTTTCTTATTTCTTGAAGAACCTAATGATGAGTGAATTTCATACAAGCCTCAACCAAGGAAACTAATTTTAAAAGAAAACCATATTGAAAAACAACTATAAAACAAAGACTAATAAAGCACAGTTATACTGCGGACAAATCTACACTGTGTATGTATGTGATTTTTGCTACCTTTTAATTGCCAGGATGGACCAGATATTCTTGTATGTGACGAGGCCCACATGATTAAGAATACCAAGGCTGATATAACTCAGGCATTGAAACAAGTGAAATGCCAGAGGAGGATTGCATTAACTGGATCACCACTACAGAACAATCTCATGGAGTATTATTGTGTAAGTCTTTGAAACAGTTACAGCAGCTGATATCTTTATACATGATATTCTTTTCTTTGATATGATAAATGGCACAGATGGTTGATTTTGTGAGAGAAGGCTTCCTGGGAAGTAGCCATGAATTTAGGAATCGGTAAGACTCCACCTTCAGTCTTCTTTTCTTCTGAGTTCTGCCTTTTTGTCCTTGCATATTTGTCTTAAAATATTCTCTTATGCAGCTTCCAAAACCCTATAGAGAATGGGCAGCATACTAATTCGACTCTGGATGACGTTAAGATAATGAACCAGAGGTCTCATATCCTATATGAACAATTGAAAGGGTTTGTTCAAAGAATGGACATGACCGTGGTGAAGAAGGACTTGCCACCTAAAACTGTGTTTGTGATATCCGTAAAACTCTCTCCCTTACAGAGGAAGTTATACAAAAGGTTTCTTGACGTGCATGGGTTTAATAATGGCAAGGATTCTAGTGAACAGTTAAGGAAGAGGAGCTTTTTTGCTGGGTACCAAGCACTGGCCCAGGTATGCCCATGACATCTGTATTTGATTTTTGAGCTGCTAATCTGTATTCTTATATGCATATAATTTATGGCATGGGCACGGCTGGACTGGATTAGTAGAAGTGTAA
Organism: Citrullus colocynthis; assembly: GCA_031780015.1. Classification (NCBI taxonomy): domain Eukaryota; kingdom Viridiplantae; phylum Streptophyta; class Magnoliopsida; order Cucurbitales; family Cucurbitaceae; genus Citrullus; species Citrullus colocynthis. The sequence goes on from QLSR01000175.1 coordinate 789,344, forward strand.
CTAAAAGTGTAGTCGTCTGCTCCCGTTACTTTGGTTCAGTTTGATTGTGTTCCTTGGAGGTTGTCTTGCATGGTTGCACTTTGATGGGAGAAGTGTTAGAGGAGTCCTTGTGGGGAGAATTGAGATTTTAATAATCGTTCATCTTTCCATTTCTTAAAAAGAACATTCTTAATTTTGTGTACATATTTGTCCTTTATAACAGCTGGCAGTGTCTTCTGTAAGTGGTTCCCCAGAAGGGGGGAGCGTTTTCCTCCATTTCACTCTCATTCATCAATAAAATTATTGTTTCTAAAAGAAAAAATCAATTAGAACTTTAGATAAGTTTTTACTGTTTCCAAATTGAAATATTGCTATAAATCTGTGATATTTGATCCCCCCAAGGGCTTCTCAGTTGATTAACGGCTTTAGGTTTTAATTTATTACCATGATCTTGAGTTTGATTATTTCAAAAAAATTCTATGCCGGAATAGGTTCTGTACTAGAACTATTAAATCGGTAATAATTTGTAATTAATAATGGCACTTTCTTAGAGCATAAAAATAAAATTAGAAAAGTTAATGTATGCATTAAAACATGAGTTTAATTTGTTCAGTATTCAATGAATCACATGCATTTGATTGAAAGTTCGTGATTCTCTTTAAATGGAATAATGAGAACTTATATCTTTAATATTTTATTTATACATTTTTATTTAAAAATTAAATGTAAATAATAGTACTATTGCTTATCAATTTTTTTTGAAACGAAACAAAGTTTTTCTTGAAGATGACTATTTAAATGATATTGTGACTAAATAAAATTTAGGTTAAATTACTAGTTTACTTTCTTAACTTGTTCTAGGCTTGTATCTAAAGGTCTAATAAGTCTTTGAACTTTCAAGCTCATGTGTAATAGATCTCTAAACTTTCAATTCCTTGTTTATGGAAAATGTGCTAAAACCTTTTTTTTTCAAATCTTGGATTGCTGAAGACATTCTACTGTCTTTTTTCCCCTTCATGCCCTTGAAACAAATATATTTTCCAAGTTTATTGCCAAACTTGCCCATAACTGTTTCTCATTTCGATCTTTCAATTCAATATCACAACTTGAACATACTTTTGCCTTTGTTACTGCCCACATATGGTATTAAGCTTTTCTGTTATTATAGATCTGGAATCATCCTGGAATCCTGCAATTGACCAAAGAAGACAAATATTATGTGAAGCGTGAAGATGCTATTGAAAATTTTCTTGCAGGGGATTCCTCCAGTGACGAAAACGTAGATTCTAATATTGGCATAGGAGGTATACTTTGTTAGATTTTTGATATTTCTGTATTAACTATTTTGTGGTTATAGAAATTTAGCTATTTATATTTCTTCCAATTTCTTTTGTGGGAGAGAGTATTAAATCACAATCAACCCAGAAGCTTATACAAATGGGTTACGGTAAATTTAATTATAACAACATATAACACCTCCCTTGTGGTGTTGAAGATTTGTAGAAAGTCCAACCAGTAGAAGTCGACATTAATGGTTCAAGGAAAGAGATTACAAGAGTTTCACTACACGACCTCTTGCTCTCATACTATGTTAATCTTTCATTGGTTTGTGCATGTCATCCTCCTGCAAACTAGGTTAATCATTCTCAAATTGAGAAAATACATATTTATTATTTTTACAAAACATTGTCGGTATAATAGTAGGAGAAATGTCCTAGCCCTTGGAATTCTGTCCCCTGACCCTTAGACATAAAGTCTAGGGAGCTATTAGATAAACGATCTGCTCAAGCTCGAAACTTTTGTGTTTAATATAACCCTAAGCACAAAAATTAGAGAGTTTTTCATGATAAATCTCTCCCTTGGACTGCTTGTATTCAGGATTTGGACTGCTTGTATTCAGAATATGAGTTTGAATTGGAGTGCCTTTATTTTCCCTGTTTAATAATGTTATATTCTTTGATGTATTTTTTGTTTAAATATATTTCTGGTGTTTTTTAGCATTGGACTCTTTTCATTATATTAATGGAAGGTTCTGTTTTCTTTCCAATATATATACACACACACACGCTTACACACATATAACCCTAAACAACTCCCTTCAAAGCCACAGGATAATGGACCTTCTGCAAGCTTATGTTAGGAGGGGCAAAAAGGGAAATTCTCTTGTTTAGTAGTTTGGCTTGTGGAATTTTGGGGGAATATAAATATGTTATGTACTGTTATTTTGGGTTTCATTTTCATTAGGTTCTGTGTAATAGTTGGTAGAGGGTTTTTACATAGGCTCATAAATACTTTTTTCCCCCTCTAAATCACCATTATAAAAAAAAAACATTCTTAATATAATATCTAGTTGATGAAATGGTCAATCTAAATTTGTTGTAAGACCATAGGTTTGAGTAAAGTCTTTAACTACTAATTTAACCTTGTATCTTTGAGATGTCAGCATTACAATTTTCTGTAAACACTCATTTACATCCCGTAGTGGTGTAGAACAATGAGAAAATTTTACTTAGAATAATCTGGAACAGAATACTAATTCTCTTTGGACTATTAGACTTCCAGGTGGTTCGAAACAGATTTTTTTGCAAATGAGATGTTGAAGGAATTTTCCTTGATTAAGATTTCACCCAAAAAAAAAAAAAAAAAACCAGAACAGTTTAATGACTATAATTGTGAATCTTCGATACCATCTTTTTTTTTCTTTCATCTTTCACATTTTGTTTCTCTTGCTGAAACTTTTAGTTTGTTTATTTATAGTACTTTGTGTCATTTATCCTTCCTGAGCTTTGAGTGCTAAATGATTGCCTGATATTTCTTTGCTTAACAGATAAGCCAGTGAATGCCAATGGGAATCATCAGGATAAATTTGTTAGTGGCTTTTTTGTTAAGGTATGAGTTATTAAATAGTATCAATTTTTCTTCTTATGTTTGAGCTGAGCTTTGGTCAAATTTTCTTGTGAACAGTTCTGTTATATTGCTTTACAAGCAATTGCATTGTTGCTCCTAAGTTATTCATATTTGCAATTTGTTAATTTGATTAAGTGCAATATTGGTATCGTGATGTAGATGTCTGATTAAAATTATCGTATAATGTTTTGCTTAACCATGGTAAGTACTTACATCAGCAATGCCTTGTTATTTCTTTTAGGATTGGTCAAATGGTCTGCTTCATGCAAATAGTTACAAGGAGGTAGATTACGGGGGCAAAATGGTTTTGCTGCTAGAGATCTTAACCATGTGCTCTGAATTGGGAGATAAGGCATTAGTATTCAGCCAGAGCATTCCTACGCTTGATCTAATTGAATTCTATCTTTCAAGATTGCCCAGACGAGGGAAGAGAGGAAAAATTTGGAAGAAGGGTAAAGATTGGTATAGGTATGGAATTTTGCATTATGATTGACTCCCTTTCTTGTTCATATTCATACTAAACTAATTTGCAGATGATAGCCACTATGATGTAAACTATGAATCTTGGAGGATTCTTGAAAGAGAAGTATTATTCAAGTTGTATTAAAATTATAACAATGTCCCTCTAAATAGACCCAAAGGGGAAGGGCTTTTTCACTCCTAACTAACTAATCCTAATCTCTTTAAATAGACCCAAAGAGGAAGGGTTTGCTCATGGCTAATCTAAAATTAAAACGAAGAATTAATAAACTGAAAATAATAAAATATCAATACAAATGATAAGAAATACAATCAGCCTAAACATTTAGAAATTACCCAGAAGGCCCCTACATCACATTATGGGATCGACCTCAAATTCAATTTCTATAACAGGGGAAGGGAAAAAAATAGTAAATAGGAGTAATGATATCAATGCTTTAGGCAGTTCAAACGTTTAGAGAAAGATTTAGATGATAATTAGTTAGATCCCCACTAAAAGAAATGCCTTCAAAACACCAAAACCACCACACAACGCATAATAGAGCAAGAACATACACTGTTCCATTGATAAAAATTTCAATAACAGTCCCGATCGACCAAAAAGAAGTCAAATAGTAAGCAACAACAAAGAACCGCCAGCAATTTTGAATGTTCTCAGAACCTTTCCTAGCCGCACACTCAGCCAAAAGCAAAACCTCCGCTCCTTCCCCTTCGACATAGCTCATAATCCCCTATTTGGTACTACCCATGCAGTGTTTTAAAAAGCTCTCCCGGCCATGCGCCTTTGCACTAGGCGTAGATCTTGCATCTCGTCTTTTCAAGGCTGCTCACAAAATAAGTCTCGGGGCTTTTGCGAAGCCCCAAGGCTAAAAGGGGCTTATTCATTATTTTTAAAAAATAATGATAATTAGGGTTTCATTATTTTTAAAAAATAGTAATAATTAGAGTTTTTCCTTCTTTATTAACTAAAAAAATCAAATCTACTAAGTCTAAATTTATCAACTAAAATCAAATTTTACATTATTTTTAAATGCAAAATTCCTTGTGTTTAGGTTTTTTTTCTTTTTCTTTTTCTTTTTTTCCTTATATTTTCACTTCAACTATTCTTTCTCTTCTTTATGTTGTACTTTATATATAGTGTGGCTCACAATTTTTTTATTTATTTTATTATTATTATTATTTTCCTTTTTTGCACCTTGCACTTAAGCCTAAAAAACGTTGCATTTTATTATGCCTTGAGCTTTAAAGAACACTGGCCCCACGCATCCCACTAAACCACTAACTAGCTGTCAGTGGCTGGTTTCCTATTTTTGCCCCTCCTACCATAAGTCCTTATCACTTGGAGCCTCGCAAATTGTTTCTTAACAAGAGTGGGCCCTGTGTTAGTTGGTGCTCTTGTTTGTTCATGCTGACTAAATTATATGGAGGAATAGAGGGAGGGATGGAAAAAATGAGTAGATTCTAATAAAAGAATTTCTAAGTTGGAGTGCTCTCAAATTGCCCATACATTGCTTCTTTGAATTTAAAATTAAACTATAGGTCCTGTCACATTGCTTGCAGAGATTTTGAATAAAATTTGTATTTATTTTTGAACATGATCAGTTGAAAAAATTGATTGTTTCTGTCCAATGATATCTGAAAAAAGCCGAATTAGGATATCAACAACCATTGTAGACAACTTTCCATGGCTATTGCATGTTTAATTTTAACCACTTGCCTCCAGCTTATTGAAACAATTTATCGCCTAATATTTTTGTTAACGCCCCTAAAAATATCTTCAAATTTTTCAATTAACCTAATTAAACATTTCTTGAAATTTTACGTTTGCGGTTGATGCTTTGCTCCAATGGAAGGAAGGGGCGTTTTGGGGGAGAGGGAGAGTTAAATCAATGGGGTGGATCCATGTATGTTATTGTTTCAAGTTTAGTTTTCCATGGGATCCATTTTGTGATTTACGTAAGGATCTGTTTATGGTGAGTTGTTGTATTATATTCTTCTACTTAAACCAAACGTTTATGGATATGGATCTCCAAAAGGAAAAGACTAATACTCAAGATACAAAGAAACAAATAAAAAAAGAAAAATTCAAATCTAAGACAAAAGACATAACGACTAGGCTGGAAGTATAAAAGCATTCCAAATCAAACAAAAAACTTGGATGGAGAAGGCGGCAATGAGCATAGAATACATTTGATTTCCTTCTTTTAGGCTGTTTTTCATTTACCCCCTTTGAGGGTTTGTATCGAACATTTTTATTATTTTCATTACTTAATGAAAAGTCTGTTTCTTGTTAAAAAAAAGAAAATAAAAGAAAAAGTAATCATTAAATACTTCTTTCTTGACAGGCTAGATGGAAGAACTGAGAGTTCTGAAAGACAGAAGATTGTTGAGAGGTTTAATGAGCCTCTAAATAAGAGGGTAAAGTGTACCTTGATATCAACTAGAGCTGGATCATTGGGCATCAATCTTCATTCTGCTAACCGTGTCATCATAGTGGATGGTTCTTGGAATCCGACTTATGATCTTCAGGCTATTTATCGAGCTTGGAGGTAGTTTAGTTATCTTATTCTTTCCACTTCCTACCCAGAAATACCAGAGTTTATGAAAATTCAACGACCCTGTCGGACTTGGATGCATATTTTTTGTCTATTACCCAAAAGAATTTTTCCAATCGGGCATGCTATCAGGAACTTATGATTTTTCACCGGGAACTATTTTGCTGAGTTAATGAACTAACCTTCAATTTCATATGATAATCTTAGCATCTAGAATTAGTTGTAACTTGTAAGTTAGCAATGGATGGAAGAAAAGAATCCTCCTCCTCCTCCTCCTCTCTCTCTCTCTCTCTCTCTCTCTCTCTCTCTCTCTCTCTCTCTCGTATTGTGGTAGACAACATTCATAATATCTTGATTTATTTCCTTCTTTCCCTCTCTCTCTCTCTCTTTCTCGTATTGTGGTAGACCACATTCATAATATCTTGATTTATTTCCTTCTTTCTATTTCAATAAGAAATTATCTTTTTTTTTTTTTCATATGTATCCCTCTCTCATAGACATATATTCAAATATTTAGTTACACTATTTCACTATCACTCTTCTTCCTTATCATTCCTTTTCTTCAACGAGAGCCACCCGTTACCTAAAAGCTACATTTTTTGTTTAATATATTTAAATTATCATAATGTTATTTTTTAACCTGCAGATATGGCCAAACAAAACCTGTCTTTGCTTACCGATTTTTGGCGCATGGAACAATGGAAGAAAAGATTTATAAGCGTCAGGTATGGTGAAACATTTGCTTACATTTTATGATTGCGGACAAGGTTTCTTTTATGGACTTGAATTTGACTGAGAAGTAAACTTTATAGGTAACAAAGGAGGGACTGGCTGCAAGAGTTGTTGACCGCCAGCAGGTATACCGAACTATTTCTCGGGAAGAAATGTTGCATCTTTTTGAGTTTGGTGATGATGAGAATCTTGAGGCTTCCACTGAGTTGGACCAAGGAAATGGAGATACATCTCACCAGAGTATGACTGGGCATCATGGAAATGTATTGAAGCAGAAAGGGCCTCTTTCCCATGGTAGTTGCTCATCTGACAAGTTAATGGAAACTTTACTTGGCAAACACCATCCAAGGTAGCGTCTTTAAATGTATTTATCATCTCTTGATATAAAACTACATGCAATTGGAAGATATGCTCCTCTTATTTGTAGGAACATAACAGAGAAAATTTTAACCATAAAGTTTGGCAAAGGTGGGAGGAGGAATGATCCTTGAGGCTGAAAAACTAAAACCAGACTCATTACTGCCATTAAATTCAATCCTAATGTCAAAAGAAGAAGAAGAAGAAGAAGAAAAGTACCTTAATTATGGTAATCGCTAACATTTGAGAGTATCATAATAATTCTATTCATTTACCCAAGAGAGATATATATACAATGGTAACCTAAGTAGGAGAAGGTAAAAAAACTGTAAAGGACAATGTAACAAGGATATTTACAATAATATAACGACTAATAGTAGCACTATTAGACTCTCCCTCAAGTTGGATCATATATGTTAAGCATGCCCAATTTGCGAGGAGATAATCGATACGTGCTTCATTTAAGGTTTTCATGAAGATATCTCCTAACTATTCCTTAGGCCTCTCATATCCTATAGATAATGGTATGGTAGGTCATTTATAGTTGGAAACACCACTATTATAATTGGAACCCCAAACACTGAGTGAGATATAATGGCCCCTTCTTTTGTGAGTTGTAAATTGGACATCATTGTGGTACTACATGACCTAGCTAGCGCCCTTAGCTACCCTATTTCAGTCAACAAGTCAAGTACATATTTTTATGTGATAACAAAATTCCCTTCTTGCTTATTACCTCTGGTGCATGGGAAGAGGCACAATGTTGGCACACTATGTTGTTTGACACTGTCCATGAGATCCCATTCCCAATGGAAGATGCCCAAGCCACTTGCCTTGCAACGTTTGCCCATGCCATTTCCCATGCATGTACCATAGGGTGGCTTGCTTAGGCTATGAAGCCTAGGGGTGGTGGAGAGTCAACACCATGCCTCCCCTATAGTACATTATGAGCAACCTTCCATATAGCACCCTTGCATATGGGTTTGGCCAGGAGTCATTCAATTTACAATAATGGTATCAGAAAAATGAGGGTTTTGTTGGGCACGGGTATTTGACGAAGTGTTACCGAAGCAGAAGACTATGAGGAGAGGACAAAGAACAATAATATGGAGATTGAAGGACAAGCGAAACTATCTCTAAAATCAGTCATAGGGTTTTCTTCTCCTGGAACAGTGTAGGTTATAGGCAAAGTCGAAGAATAACAACTGGTGGTGCTAATCAACTATGGGGCTACCCACAATTTTATCTTGTCACAACCCTGGCCCAGGATATGAAATCTGAATTCGGCGTCTAATGGCTCCAATATTCCCCTACATTCCCTATGACCTAGTAACATCATCCTTACTTCTCTTGAATTGCTTCTAAGAGTGAAGACTATCCCTACAAACTAATACGAGGCCTTTTAGTATGCTTTGTAGTTTATCTTCACTGACATACTTCCTAAGAAAATTTCTAAGAGGTCGTCCAACATAGGATTACTCCAAGTTAAGCATGCCTAACTTTAAAATTCCTATGTTCTGTAGTAAAAGTAGAATATTTTATTTAATATTACTCTCTTTTCTACATTATACAAGGGTACACAACCCTAGTTTAAATAGAATACAAATTTAATAAAATAAGGAAATATTGACATAGAAGGAAAGCATCCTATGGAATAATTACGATAAATAATGGAATAATTACGGTCAATAAAACCAAATAAAATAAAATATTATGGCATAAATCAACACTCTCCCTCAAGTTGGTTTAAAAATGTCTTCCACTGCCAGCTTTGAAATCAATTTGTCGAATTGTAATGTTGACAGCCCCTTAGTCAGTACATCAGTAAACGTTTATGGTCCCAATGATTATAGAGAAAGAAAGCATCTCTGGTCAGAACTCCATTCCTTGACAGTCTACTATGAGGAACCTTGGTGCATCGGGGGAGACTTCAATATCACTAGGCGAATACAGGAACGTTATCCTCGAGGAAGAATGACAAGAGGAATGAAGAAGTTCAACAAATTCATCGATATGTCAAAATTAATGGAAATCCCACTCAGCATCGGTAAATTCACTTGGTCCAGAGAAGGAACTACCAACTCCCGGTCTCTACTAGACAGATTTCTTATATCTAGTAATTGGGATATCTTTGCCAATTCATGAGTTACAAGACAGGTACGTCTACTTTCCGACCATTTTCCTATCTTGCTAGAAGCTGGTTCATATGAATGGGGACCGTCACCTTTCAAATTATGCAACAGCTGGTTAGAATTAAAGGACTGCTGCCGCATCCTTGAAAACACTTTAGATCTGGAATTTCCGCAAGGTTGGGCTGGTTTTATTCTCTCTGCCAAAGCTCATAAAAGTAAAGGAAGTCTTGAAGGGGTGGAACATGAATTTTGAAAGGGCTAAAAAAGATCAGAGGACATTTTGTTAAAAGAAATTGAAAACCAAGAACAGAGGGCTGAAAACCCAGAAGCACATGTTGAAGAATATGGCGAAGAGAGATTTATCTTTGTCAATGAAGGCTGACCTCTTGGCACTCTACCTCATTGATGAAAGGAACTTAATGCAGAAATCGAAGCTTAATTGGCTTAGTTTGGGGGATGAAAACTCAAAGTTTTTCCATCGTTTTCTTTCAGCCAAGAAAAGAAGAAACGATCTTAGAATTAGCTAATGAACAACAGTTAACTACTTCATTTAAAGAAATTGAGGTCATATAGAGATTCTACGATTCTTTATATTCAAGAGAAGCCCTGGGGATAGAATACTCTCTACCAACCTACCTTGGCTGGTAGTTAATAATAACCAAAATAAACAGCTGATCTCTCGGTTCACCATGGAAGAAATTAGAAGAGCATTGAAGATGTTGGGCAAGAATAAAGCTCCTGGATCAGATGGATTCTCCGTTGAATTTTTCCTAAAATTTTGGGAAAATTTAAAAGTTAACATCCTGAAAGTTTTCAAGGAGTTCTACGAAAATGGGAAATTGAATTCGTGTGTAAAGGAGAACTTCATATGTTTGATCTAGAAAAAGGAAGATGCCATTCTCGTAAAAGACTTTAGACCAATCAGCCTAACCACATCGTCTTACAAATTAGTGGCCAAGGTGCTAGCGGAAAGGTTAAAGAGAGTAATGACAAGTATAATTGCCCCTACTCAAAGTGCCTTTATAGGGGGACGACAAATTCTAGACCCGGTTCTCGTCGCCAATGAGGTGGTTGAAGAATATAGATCCAAAAAGAAGAAAGGGTAGTTGTTAAAGCTTGATCTCGAAAAAGCCTTTGATCGTGTAGATTGGACCTTCCTTGAAAAAGTCTTGGTTGGAAAAAACTTTGATCCTAAATGGATTGCATGGATTATGGGATGTGTGACTAATCCAAAGTTCTTAATGTTTATAAATGGAAGACCAAGGGGAAGAATTCAAGCCACTAGGGGAATAAGGCAAGGTGATCCTCTCTCTCCATTCCTATTCTTACTTGTCAGCGATGTGCTTGGTGGTCTACTCTCAAGGATGCATGAAAAGGGCAAATTTGAAGGTTTTGTTGGGAAAGGATGCTGCCCACATATCCTTACTCCAATCTGCAGACGATACTCTATTATTTTGCAAATATGATGACGATATGCTTGAAAACTTGAGAAAGATTATTGAACTTTTTGAGTGGTATTCGGGTCAAAAAGTCAATTGGAAAAAATCTGCACTATATGGGATCAATATTGATGATAACAAGCTAAGGTCAGCAGCAGCCAAACTCAATTGCAAGGTGGATTACCTTCCCATAATGTAACTAGAGCTACCTTTGGGTGTACCCCAAAAAAGAAGCATTTTGGCAGCCAGTCATAGGGAAAGTTCAAGATAAGTTGGACAAATGGAAAACATACAACTTGACAAAAAGATCCAAGTCTTGTCAAATTCTTGTTAGTTTGTGAAAATACTGAGTAAATGTATCTCCTCCTTGTCGAATGTCACTAAGTTTAAGATTCAACTCCAAGACTTGTAATTGATTATCAAGGTATGAATACATTTGGTTGACATTGTCTCATAGTTCCTTTGCGGTAGAATAACACATAGTTAGAACAGATGTCCTCAGTCATGGAATTGACCAACCACGTCATGACCATGGAATTTTTAGCATTCCAAGTTGCAAACGATGGATCCGTCTTGGCAGGGGCCTTTTTTTAACCAATGAGATATCCAATCTTCCCTTGTTCATGAATATACCTCCGAACACTTTGGGACCAACAAAGGAAGTTGTCCCCATTAAGTCGGATTGTGGTGATTTGGACATTTGGAGGCTAATGGTTGTCGGAGACTTTGGCCATTGATGACTTTTCGTTGGACATGTTGTGTGTTAATGGATAAAACAATACCACTAACCAAAAAAAATACGATAAGAGAGAATAGCACACACGGACAGTAACCTCATTGGAAACCAAGTGACGGGCAGCAAAACCTCAACAGCCACAAAGAAAAAATGCGAACAAGGAGTCGAACGACCGGAAACTCCCGATCTGGTTATAGAAAATACAGATCCGATTGATGAACGGCTGGAAACTCACGAGCAGATCTGAGGAGAACAAAAAAGGCGTCGAAATCACAAACAAATCTGGTTGAAATCACATTGGTCGGAAACTCGCCGAAAATTTTGTCCGTAGTCGAAAAAACATGCAAATGGTTGGTCGTAGCTGAAAAACATGTAGGTCAAGTCCACGGCGCCGGCGGAAGTTTGGACTGTTCGGATACAACGGCGGAGGTGGCGGCAGGGCACTTAAAAATTAGGGTTAGGGTTTTTTTTTCTGCTCTGATTCCATGTAGTAAAAGTAGAATATTTTATTTAATATTACTCTCTATTTTACATTATACAAAGGTACACAACCTTAGTTTAAATAGAATACAGATTTAATAAAATAAGGAAATATTGACATAGAAGGAAGCATCCTATGGAATATTTCAGTAAGTAAAACCCAATAAAATAAATTGTTATGGCATAAATCAACAGAGCCACCAAAAAGCTTTCAATTCTTTTAAGCCTTTCTTACCCATACTTTCATATCTTTAGGATCCCTCATTCGGATGTGACCTTAGTTCATTCATGTCCCTCTCCTAAGTATGGAATGTTACATATTTCATAGGGGTTGGTCAAGGAATTGAAGTTAGTTTTCCACTAAAACTTGAAATTATGAAATATTACTTGGAAGCAGGCTAGACAAATTCCTGCAGGAATTTGGGCAGTATAGATGTCATCCTGGGAATGCAGTGGTGGGGAGAAAGAGGTATCATGGGGGCGATTGAATGGCCCTCATGATAACCTTTTGGGCCGGCGAAAATAAGGTCACCAGAAGAGGTGCATGGGAAGAGTCGATTATGGGGCTACCTACAGTCATGAGGCGATTGAATGGCTCTCATGATGCCCTTGCTTACCACAGTCGAAGTCACACATTCTTAATGGACTACGGGGCTGCCCACAGCCATGGGGGCGATTGAATGGCTCTCTTGATGACCTTTAGACCAAAATACTAATATTATTGCTCGGTTATGTTTTCTGTTTTTCATTTTCTTTCGGGTGGTAATGTATTTTCAAATTATTTTGTACCTGTTTCAGCCTCTGTTTTGGCTGGGATGTGTATTGGGTTTTGTTGGTTCTACTTCATTTTGTTCATAGTTTTTTATGGATATGAAGAAGGTGCTAAGGGGTGCCAACCTAGTTGAGATGCCTGGGTGCACTTACTGCTCCAAAATTTTCCATTATTGGTATCAATTTGTACATTGAGCATTAGTCTCATTTCATTATCTTAATGAAGAGGTTTCTTGTTTGAAAAATAAAACATTTATATAAGCCATGAGTGTTTTAGCCAACTTTTTTTTTTTTATATTTGTGAGTGTTTGGGCTAGCTTACCGCACCTCGACTAATCACACGGGACAACCCGCCTGACTCAATAACATTTGAGTGTTAAAGTAACCCATAGGATATTAAAGCCTAGGTTGGTGGCCATCATGAATTGAACCTATAACCCCTTAGCCCTTTGGCTTTTTTTTCTATGTTCCCACCAGTACTAAGCTAACCCATGATAGTTTATTTTAGCGAACTTACACTCAACAAATTTTGTGAGATAATTTTCTGATCCTACAATATTTTAATATTCGAGATAGGTGGCAACACTGAGATTTAATTCATTTTTCCAAAGTTCAATTTACCTCTTTCACTTTGTCCTAATAACTACCAAACGACTCAGTTGATTTATGATCTCAAAATCGTTTTACTTCTATTTATTTTGTTTAAATCGTAACTTTCTAATGCAACGTAGCATGTAAGATATTAAACCCCAAGAATGATGGAAGTCATTGTTTAAAAAACACTTTGAAATTGAGAATGTAACACCCTTGGCCTTTACTAAATAAACAATTACTCAGAACGTAACCAACAGTCCTAACTACGAAAACCTGTTAACATCTATTGACAAATTTTAAAATCACAAGATTACCCTCTGCATTCTGGGATGAAGATGCCTTCACTTGGCTGGCTAGAAGATGATATTCTTCTGACTTTTTCTTTCTCCCAAAATGACCTAAGTTTCTTGATCTTTCTTAGTAGAACGGGAAAGAAAATGTTGCGAGATTATGTGGTTTTCATGTTTAATATTCTTAATATGGAAATTCTTTCACCAAATTCCATGTGATATAGAATTGATGCCCTCTCTTTATTCAGGTGGGTTGCCAATTACCACGAGCATGAAACGCTACTCCAAGAGAATGAAGAGGAGAAACTATCTAAGGAGGAGCAAGACATGGCATGGGAAGTATACAGAAAATCATTAGAATGGGAGGAAGTCCAGAAAGTTGCACCAGGCGATTTTGTATTTGAGCAGAAGCTAACCACGTCAAACATCGCCCATCCTGTACCCGAGACTATCGATCTGGCACAATCAAGAGTAAGGAACCGATTCGTTTCTCGTAAATGCACAAATCTTTCCCATTTACTGACACTCAGAAGTCAGGGGACAAAGGTAGGTTGTAGTACAGTATGTGGGGAATGTGCACAAGAGATAAGCTGGGAAGACCTTAACAGAGATGCCAAGTTAGGGAAGTGAACAATAGCTTCTTCCATTTTGTCTATTTTATGCTTTGCTATTGCAGCCTCTATAAGTCCAGTTCTTCCATTCCTTTTTGTAACATGAGGCCCTACCTCTCATCATCCTCATTTATATTGGTTTGTCTGCAGCCCTCATGTCTTTATCTTTTTCCTTTCTGTTGGCAACAATTTGAAAGGGTCTTCTTCTGTCTCTTCCTATTTTTTTGTGGGGTTATGAAGTTATTAGATAGATGGTATAATAGTCATAATGGTTAGGTGAGACTAGGTCTGTATAGATTTGTTTTTTATGATCACATTTAACATATAAGTTGAATGAAATAGCAGCTAGATGTTCTTGTTACATTTGAGTCATTGCTCTGAACCTATAATTGTTGGATTCTTTTTTCTTTTCCCAATTTTTAGAGAGCAATACTTGAAGATATATATATATTTTTTTCATCTCACCCTCGTAAAACATAAAAGAAGAGAACCAAAATATTTTAAAAAAAGAAAATAAATAAAAAATAAATAAAAGAATGTCATATGGTAAATTATGGTTAGATAATTTAGTTAAATCAGATGTCTAAAGATTGGTGTAACCTAAAATGAATTCAAATGTTACTCATTTTTAGGGGACTTGGAAATTGGTGTGGATATTCTCATATCGTCTTGCCAACTAAAAGGGAAAGAAACTATGTATTCTCTATTTTTAAATTATAGGAAAAAATACATTTTTTGTTTCTAGGTTTTGAGTCTAATTTCTATTAGGTTTTTAGGTTTTAAAATATTACACATTTAGTTATTAAGTTTTTAGTTTGGTTTCAATTTAGTTTTTAAGTTTTAAATGTTGCAATTAACATTGCATGTTGTCCCGACATTTGAGTGTTGTTTCAATTGGATTCTTAGATTTCAAGATTTATATTTTTAATCTTGATTTTTAACCATGATTTTTTACTAAATATTGCCACATCACCATTACCATATCAATTTTCACATTAATAGTGGGGTTATTCAAGAATAATGTAGTTTTCAAAGCTAATGACAAAAATAGGGTACATAGAAAACAAAGTTAAAAAAAAAAAAAAGTAGTTTAAGAAAGTATCGAAAAAAATAGGGTGGGAAATCAGGTATTAATCACCTAATGTGTGGACCGAGTTCATGAATTAAGGCTCTAATCGTGGATCGGGTTAATGAGTAACTTTTTTTTTTTTTTTTTTTTGCCCTTTTAGATGAATAATTTTCTTTGTTTTATATTTGTGTTTTTTTGTTTTTGTTCATGTATTGATTTGTTTTATTGGTTCTTAATCTTTTAAAATGTAGTGTAATTTAACTAATTCATTTACTTGAAGATAGAACTTCATACGAATAAAAAAGTTTGAATTACAAGTCACTTATGTATCACACAATGGTCTTCTTTGCATATTTTGTCCATGACAAGGTATAGACACTTCAAAATGTTATTGATGGTGAATTATATCGTCAATATCTTGTTGGGTGATGACATCTAAAAGTCCACCGTGCACATAATACTCTTGTTGATGACCAAACTCGATGCGATGTTTGCTTATACTCTTAATGACTGTCTAGGAGAAGTTAGAATTAGATCATGCAATATGTGATGTTCCTAGTAATCATGTTGCTTTGTAATAGCTTCACCATGTTGTCGTTTTCATCTACAATGAAATACGTCTTCAATCAATGTCAACAACATTGAGTTTTCGTATATGTTTATGATATTTTCCATATTTACTATGTTTAGGTCACATATTAAACTTAACTCTATTAAATTGTATTGTAACAAATAATGGTGCATATCTTGGTCAAAATTATTCTGTATGATGAAAAAATATAAATATAAAATAATATTCATACCATATGATTGAAAAACACTAGATAATAAAATTCTTACCATGCAATAATAGTAAGCATGGTAATGTGTGATAAATCTTCTTGTGATTAAGTCGTACCGAGACGAGTAGTCATTTGATACAGCTAACCTATGTATTATTTTCCCTTGTGCACAACGATCACGACATGTAAGCCACAAGGATATATTTTTTGCATGAACTTGACTCCACTGTCATCTTTAAACATGGGTATTTGATGATAAGAGGGTAATTGATTGAAAGAGAGGTGAATGAAGGACGTTGAAAGCCTATTAGTTTGGGGAGAGGGGGGCCCAAGTGATAGACTAGATTTTTTGTTGTGCTTACCTTTTAAATCAATCTAGTGTAATTGCGGGAGTGTATATCACAACGTCGGTATCATTTGCCGTAGACTGAACTATCTCAACACTCAATTTGGTTGGTGTCACCCTACAATATGAAAGCATATAAGTGTGTCAACCAAATGTCTTATCCATCATGACAAAAATCAGGCAATATCGACATAATATCTGATGTGTATGGCATCAAATTGATTTGAAACTTCGTAGAAGAATAATTAGAACTCAAATAGTATGCAATATTCATTTGTATATGCAACATATATATTATGACCTGATGTTGCATCAATCGGCCAAATAATAGTCGGTATACGAACAACATGTTTGTTGATTATCGAGATATAACTAAGACATTGCTCTATCTGACACATGGATATAAAACAATTAAAATATTTTATTACTTAGATTGACAAGAGAATATATAGCAAATAGTACATGGCATTGAGTGGACATCCCAAAGTGATATGGAGGTTGTAATTGAACTTATGGTGCTACAATGTTATATATTTTATAGGCCCATACTTGAAGTAGTATTAGTGAGTCTGCTATTTCCAAAGCTTGTGCATGACTAGCTCGTCATAATTCTCCGTAAAGTCATGTAAGATAAGCACCACCCCACGAGTAACTACCAACTTGCTCAAAACTAGCTAATAGTGGAAGAAACATCAGTTGCACCAACGTGTTAGACTTCGAATAGAAATCCCCCAATAAACTGCATAATATATGCTCATGCATATCTCTGTATGTTGATCTCATCAGCATTGGGGGACAATTCTGTAAACTAGGATGCTAACCACAAGATACTAAATCTTGAGCCTTTCAAGTCAGTTGGTCGGACGCCCAAATAAACCTCACAAGTCTGTTTCCAGTCATATTGCAATTATCTAGACACAGGTTCTCCCTCCACTGGTAGTCTCCACCAGGCATATGAAATGTGTGGGTGTAACACTCTACTTTTAAACCTATGCGCTTAAGAGCTTATAAGGAAAAGAAGTAAAACAAGAGGGGTGGTATTGGATCACAAGCTTGTGGAATTGGCTGAGAAATGTTGCCAAAATAGGAATAAGTATGCGTTGAACTTAAACGAAATAGAGGTTTGTGCTTAAGTATTGGGTTAAGTATAAGTCGTAGATAGGTTTGGAAGATTTCATTGAGTGATCTCCAGATCTTGGAATTGAAGTAATTCTTAGAGTTAAGAATTCTTCTAAGTAGAATAACCAGACTAGGAGAATGCAACTATGCTTTTAAGCTTGGAAGTATGATCTAAGGAAAAGAAAGGAAATCTCACCAAGTGATGGAAAGAGTTAAAAGCATAGTCGGGAGTTAGTTGAGTTGGACGCGTATTTGGTAAGTAAAAGACCATGTTGGATGCATGGTCAGGACTAAGAAAACCCATGGTAAGGGTAACCATTGTGGAAAAGAAAATGGGTAAGTGTTGAAGTATTGTAAGGAAACCCGAGAGCTCGGGGGAAAGAGGTGAACGCATAGAAGGTAACTCGAGAGCTCGAGGGGAAAAGAGGTGAATGCATAGGAGCTAATTAAGGAAGGAGATGTAAGCTTGGCTTAAGTAGGACGTATGAGCAAGAGGGCTAAAGTTGAGTAGTGTTGCGTTGGAAGGAAATCTAAGTCTCAGAAAGAAGGATAAAACGTATAAGGTGAAATCGAGGAAATATGCTATTATAATTTAAGGTAAACGCATGACTTCCATCACGGGAGATTTTGTTGAGTCTTGGATAATTTAGAGGGATGAGAAGTAAGCCTAAAGGAAGAAAGTCGGAGATGGATGTATACTAGATTTATCATTGAGAAAATGACTAAGTATAAGGAAGAGGTTGGAAGCATAACCTTGGAATACAACTCAAGAACGCATAGAGGGACAATCAAGGGATTCTTAAGGATGGAAGGAAGGTCATGGACGCATAACAAAGTAGAGATAAACGCATGGAGTACAAACGCATGATAGTATGCGATTGAGACACAAACACATGGTAGTATGTGGTTGAGGCACAGATGCATGGTAGTATGCGGGAGAGAAACCTGGTCAAAAGTAGGAAGGCCGGAAGGAAGAAAAGATAATAGAGAAGCTAAAATCTAAAAGAGAATTAAATGGACGCATAGGGGCACTAAGTTGGATGTATGATTCATATCTCGGAACAAGTCAAACACATAAGATGAGTTTATAAAGGTTACGTGGTTTCGTTTAGACTTAACACTTTATAAGGAGGAGATGTCGGGTTGCATGTCGGATGTGTCATGCAGCGTGACAGGTGGCAAACAAGTGGCAAATAGAAAGGAGAACTTGGATGATAAGATTTTCATTCCAAAGCTATAAATAGGCCCTTGAGGGAAAAGGAGCAGGTGATGATCCTTAAGTCTGAATTCTTGAGAGGAAGGAGAGAGAGAAGGCTGAAAGAGTAATTCTTGTGTCTGTAGAGGGAGTCTACAACTAGGAGAAGAGGTATTCCTAGCTACCTTGCGTTCATCAGTTGGTACTTAGGGAAACCAAATCTGCTTTGCGTCCAACAGTTCTGCTAGAAAGAGGAAATTATCTGCCTGCGTTCAAGGTGAACCTTGTGTTCAAGATAGACCCTGCGTTCAAGTAGATCTGTGCGTCCAAGGGATGAAGCCAGAAAAGTTTGTTGGAAGGTTGCACCTTGCGTTCAAGTTATCAACCTTGCGTTCAAGGTACAGGGTTGCGTTCAACCAAGCTGTCAAAAAGGGAAATTAGTTGCTTTACATTTCAAACTCGCAAACCCTACGTCCAAGAAGCTAGGGAAAGAGAATTAAAAAGAAGAAAAAGGAACCTCCCTTAAGTAATTATTAAGCTTTGTGAGTGACACTTTTCTTTCTTTAAAAATGATTTTATTGAGAATGTGTAGTTTGGTTTTCTTATGATGATTTGAAAAGTATGATGGATGATTGTATTGATTATAAGGCATGCTTTTCTTATTAAGTATAATTTTATGATGATTTAAAAAGCACGATGGCTGCGTATACTTGATTTTATGGCATGAAGGCATGTTTTATCTGTTTTCCACAAGTTATTGAAAAACATGTTTATAAAATGCTATTTATTGAGAAACGCAAAACATACCTATTTCTAAAATGTTTTCCAAGGGACCCAATGCTGAGGAACATTGAGAATGCATGTGGGCAACCCTGTGACTAGGGACCCAGTACTGATGGACTCGGAGAAGGTACTTGGGCATCCGGAGATATTCCTATGTGCATATAGAGGATTTCGACGTTAGGTGCATTGAGTTTTGCTTCGCCTCAACTTAGGGAAATATTCGTTTTTGACGTTGGGTGCCGTTGAGTTTTGCTCCGCCTCAACTAAAGGAAATATTTGTTTTCGACGTAGGGTGCGTTGAGTTTTGCTCCGCCTCAACTAAGGGAAATATTCGTTTTCGACGTTGGGTGCATTGAGTTTTGCTCCTCCTCAACTAAGGGAAATACTCGTTTTCGACGTTGGGTGCGTTGAGTCTTGCTCCGCCTCAACTAAGGGAAATTTTAAAATAAAAGAAGATTTGATGTGTTGTAGACTATTTTATTTAAAAGACCTGGTTTATGTTTTACTCAAGACTTAACATGAATCGTATACAAATGCTATGTTTGAGCATAATTTGATTTCTTGAGTTATCTTTTTCTGAAATGAACATATATGATTTGACAAGGGTGTATGAGCATGTTTTTTCAATAGTTATGATTTGAATCCATATGTTATACGTATTATGTTATAACGGTTTTACCATGTTTGGTTTCGAGCCGAAGATAATTTTACAAAGTTAGTCACTCACTGGGCAACCCAGCTCATTCTTTCCTATTTTTCTATTTTTCTAGGTAGCGAGCGAGTTCGGGGTGCTTAGCCTACACAAAAATCTCATCTGGGCCATCTTTGGTGTTTAGTAGTTGGACAGTGAACCTCATAAAGGAGTGAAGGTTGCTGTCCTCACACCTCCTCTCGGGTTATGGAGGATAATCTGGGAGGGGGTGATCACTATACCAGAGCAGTAATGAGGTGTCAAATCTAATTGTATAAATCCAATATGTGCAACTCCAACAAAACCAGCTTGTTGTAGGTAAGACATTATATGTGGATCAAATGGTATAGTATGTTGAGAAGTTGTCTCTCTTCTCTTAAAACTCAACATTACAATAGACGCATTATCCTATATCGTCGATGATCGATGAGCATTTCGTAGATATAATTATACAGGATTAGATGGATCAAGATCCATAATCAACAGTGGTAAAATAAACTAAATCAATAACAGAGTCAGAGACATTATAAATTTAATAAAAATGTTAATAACAAAGTATATTACATAATAATGTTAATAACAATTAGTTGAGGTGCGCATAAGCTGGTCCAGACACTCACGGATAAATAATAATAATAATAATAATGTTAATAACAAAGTATATTACATTACAATGTTCAAAACAAAAGTATATGATATTACAATGTCCATAACAAAGTATATTACAAAAACTCATGTACAAAGTCCATTACATTACAATGTTAATAACAAAGTATATTACAAAAACTCAAGTACAAATTCCATTACGTTACAATAGTAATAACAAATATACTACAAAAACCCAAGTACAAAGTCAATTACATTACAAAATTATATTAATCTATTAATGGCTTGAAGACGAAACTCCAAAATTACATTGTGGACAAGTACGATTATTATGTCCTCTCTTCCATATTCTACATCAAACTTTCGTGCTTGCCTCACGTCAATCCATCCCATTATGAATTCGTGAAGTTTTGAGTTTACCATGCTCTCTTAGTAAGTTTACATTAGGATGAACTTTCGTAAACGTTAACTCTAGCCAATACTCAAGGTGTTGCATTGGATGGAAACGATCTTCATAGCATAGCTTGAAATGAGACAATTTATAACATTTATCAATAAGAGACAAGTATGTCAAATGCATGTAATTATAAATTACAATTACATGAGAGCATTGAATCTTGAACGACTGCCACCTGTTACAAGAACAAGTCCCCTCTTTTTTAAGCTCACAACTTCTGTGTTTTGGCCTTTATAGGGAGAAACCATACTAATGCCAGTTTGAACTTCAAAACTCTATGCTTCCTTGTCGATTAATGTCATTATACGTGTAGATGCTCGTTTTTCCCACCTCTTAAGCTTTCTCATGGTATATTATGTGTAGATGCCCCATGTTTGAGTCCTTCACTTATTTCTTGTCTACAATGTTCAAAATATAGGTTTGTGCGATAGAATGTTAACCTAACCATCGACGTGATCGGTAACATTCTAGCTCCTTTGGAAACTCTATTCATACATTTAGCTGCATTAGTTGTCATCCACCCATAGCGATATTAGAAAAATATTCAAGACGCTCAGGATTCAATTTTTTCAACTCTTTCATGCTTTTGATGAACTTGCGCATTTGGTGTTGATTTCCAGCCTTAAACACTAAATCTTCCAGTTGCTTTGATTTGTATTTCATATTAGAATTACTAGCAACACAATGCAGCAACAACGATGGTATGTTTTAGGTTCAACTCAACCAAATTTCTTATTGTTAATTGTTGCAATATTGCCTCTGCGTCTATAGAAATTAAACAAATCTCTTCTTGTTCGGTAACATACTCGTGCAATGCCCACAAAATCCATGACCAATTAGATGTGTTTTCTCCTTCAACAATAGCAAAAGCAAGAAGAAATATATGCCCGTTTGAGTCAATAAATAGTGCGGTCAACAATTTTCCTTTCTACTTGCTGGAAAGATGAGTTCTGTCTATCTAAATCAATGGCCTATAAAACTTAAACCCTTCGATTGCATGACCAAATGAACAAAACACTCGACCAAAGATAGTCTTATTAGGCACATTAGACAGAAGAAAATGTCAATTTACTTGTGTTCCAGGATTGTAGTGCACAGCTCCACGCAACCAATACAGAACTCTGAATATGATTCTCCCAATCCCCGAATATTGCAATCAAAGCTTTTCTCTTTGCTTCCCACACACATCTATAATTGACATTATATCTGTATTTCTTTTTAATTGCTTCTTATAGTAAAGGCCATAGGCACACTAGGATCAGCTCTAACCATATTTTGAACTTTAATATTCATGAAATTAGAATCAAACTGTAAATGATCCTGTGGCAATTCTGAGTACAAACACGAATGATTCTCTCCAAGTTTAGTAATTTCAAACATCCTATGAGTTTTTCGCCCACAAGCACGCAACCTCCAGTCACAATCTTCCTTCCACTGTTTGCATCGCACATATCAAATATCTTGGTTTGATTCTACCACAAAAATTTGGTAATGTTTAATCAGGCAATATTTTCTTTTTTTGCCATTTATATATCTTATTTCGTGTCAAATAACATTCCCTTTTGTATTATACTAGAGTTATTTACACATCTTCCCCTTTTCTCCAATGTTGATCCTGGTTCACAAACTGAATTAGTAATTTCCCATTCTATTTGTGTAAATATCTTCACAGAACCAACTCATTTTCATTTTCTATATTTCCTTCTCCAAACAATTCATCAATTTCTACATCAATGTCACTATTCCCACAATTTCCAGGTTGAAGAATAACTAAATCTTCGAGATGAAACGATGTATTTAAATTTGTTTACAATTGTAAAAGTTAAGAAAATATTAGTTCAAATTTGAAGTTTATACTATAGCACTATCAGTCCGAAAACATTAGTATAAGTTACTACTTTTTAAAGATCAATCCAAATTTTAAGGAAAAAACAAAACCCTACTGCCCAATCCAACATTAATCCAACTACAATAAGGGTAAATTTCAAGAGTAATACTCGTGGACCTAGTCCATGAGTTCACTACCCAAAATTGTCAATAGTTTTCCCACCACATTTTTGTCAATAAATATCAAAATAACATTATTTTTTTAAGAAAAAAAAAAAAAAACCCTACAACAGTAAACTTTGAATAACAATCAAAACTAATGGTCAAGCTAGATCCTCCAAATTTTAAACAAAATAAACTATTTGGTAAAAACAAACTCTAGATCTACAAGCTCATTCATCCATACAAAGCAAAACATAAAATCTATGGATATTCATCATATAAATTGGTGCATATTTGTCATATAATTGGGAAAAAAATGTGTATACACACCTGCGGCAGCATATGGTGGATGGCAGGGGCAAACAGTGGACAACGACTGCTGGTCGGTTAGGAGAGTGAAAGGAAGAAAGAAAAGAGGGAAAGACGGAGGGAGTGGTGGATCAGATGGGTGAAGGGAAGAAATAGGAGAGGAAATCGTGGACCCAATCCACGAATAATGGAATCGTGCACCTAGTCCACGATTTCCAATCAGCGTGGCAACTCTGGTGGTTAGCAAGACGGATCTGGCAAGTCAACATGTTAGTGTGGTAGGTCTGGCATGCGCGTGGTAGCAAAATTGTGGACCCCCACCTACGATTTTACAACCCTATTTTTTACAATATTTTGCCTTTCACCCTATCTTTAAGGCTACGATTTCCTCATTTTTGTCCATGTCATGCCACATAGCATTGCATTGGTGGAACTCGTGGACCCTATCCACGAGTAAGCCCTTTTTTTATTTAAGAAAATTTGTCTTGACCAAATTATCCACATGATCCCCACCAGAAATTCCAATCTCAATCTTTGAATCACGATAGTTCCTATCACCCCAAATCAAAGCTAAAGCGCTAGATTTCAAGCTAACCACAAGCCAAAAGATTGCATAATTCCAACTTGAACCGTCCAAAATTTGGCTTAACCCCTGATTCACACTCGAATCACAAAGAGAAAATTGCAAGGAATCTGGTGGTAAGATATTGCTGGATGCCAACAAAATCAAGAACTCACACCAACAATTGATTCAACTATTCCTTTTTTTCTTCATAAGCCCAAACTTTCCCCCCATCTTTAAGAAATCAAATCAGCATAACAAACAAACCCAACTTAACCCTACACTACTTCTAAAAAATTCAAATAAGCAAAGAAAATTCTAAAACAATTGAATTTGAAGGAAAACCCCTTGTCAATGGTTAATCAAACTACAAATAATTCTCCAAATCCAAGAGAACTCGAAGAAACGAAAAGCGCTGAAGGGACTAAAGGAATCCAAAATCCAAGAGAACTCTAGGAAAAAGTTTAAAAAAGAAAAAAGGACCTAAAATTAAGGAGAGATCTGAAGTTATGAAGATTGATGGCCTCAAATTTGCCCAAAAATCAAAAGAAATACAAGGGATTTGATTTTTTTTTCCTTTCTTCTACAACGTGGCAAGCAAGGCAACAAAGGACTAGACCGTAGCGCCAAGTGGGGTTAAATTGTGGACCCTGTCCACAATTTCGTTAATGTAGGTGTGGATCCCATCCATGATTTATGAAACTCATATACCTAATCCACGATTTTTCCACCCTATTTTTTTTATCATTATTTATTAAATAATATTATTTAAAAAAAAAAAAACTCAACTAAGATTTGATGGATTACTGGATTATAATGGATATAATTTTAGTTGAATATGACTAAGAAAGATTTACATTGAAAATCCTCTTAAGACTATATCACAAATAGTTTTTAATTTGAATTATTTCATTGAAGGAATTTATATAAGATTTTGGACCATTCTCACCTTGTATATTTAATTTATCATTTACTTTTTTTTTTTAATTTCCTTAAATACTTTATGTTTGTTGACTTAGAATTTGGTAAATAATATTCATATTTAATGCATTTAATATTGATGGTTGGTTACTATTTCCTTTATTGTAGGGATTTGTTTCCTCGCTTTTTAGCAATCTTACTTCCTCCACATCCAACGGCTAGAAAATCTTCTTTCTTCCTTTATTCAGTCAATTAAAAGATAATACAAAATTGGTTTCTCTTCGAAATTTTCACTGGCACTCTCACGTAAAGTTTCTCCACGTTTGACCGACACTCTCACCCCAAAAGTTGCAGTTCCTACCACTACATAAGTTGCTTTTTTTGGGTTTGTTTTATTTCTATATTAGGTCATTACGCCCATCTATGTGGCATTTTTTATTTTTCTATGTAGGTTTGTAGTTGGTTTTTATTGTCTGCTTATTGATATGAGTAAGTGACCATATATATTAATTATATTCTGTAATACATGTTCTATAATCCAATATACATTCAGAATGTACTAAAGTATGTAAGCCAGTCTAATTGATATGGGTAAGTGACCAGCCAATTGATTATATTCTGTAATACATTATCTATAATCTACTGTACATTCAACATATACCTAAGTATATAAATCAGTTTAGCTTTTGAAGCAAAATTGTGTGTATGCATACGGTGAGCAAAAAAGTTTACAAGTTTACATAATAGAAATAGTACGTATGTCATTCTCCCTTGTTATACTACACTGTTGTCAGATCAGGTGGTATAATAGCTGGCTAGAGAATTTACTTATTTTCAAATCTTGGAATGCTCCAAAAGGGCTAGATTGGAATTTAGAAAGACACTTTATACTAAGATTGTCCCTAATCATTTGAATTACTTCATATCTAGCAAAAATATTTAAGTTATGTACACTAGACCACCTATGTCTAAGTAACAATAAGGGAGCATCCTAAATAAACAAAGGCAATAACGCATTATATTATATATTGCTGAAGATTATGAAAACGGTTATACATTGTTATATCTATATATATTGAGTATGTACCTCATATAACCTATCCAAATCAGCATCTCTTGTATTGCCTCTCCCATAATCCTCTAGATTAATCCTGAATGTTCTATGACTTGCCTACAAATTTGTTTTAATATACAAGGGTTCATATGTAATAAACTTTCAAGCTAGGCTTATATACAATGAAATTTATGTAATATACCTTATCAATCTTTGCTTTCTTCTCCCCAACGTTTGTTTCTTCGACTTCCCTTGCGTGTTTGGTCTGTATTTTTTCCTATAAATATTTAATAATCACATTTCATTAACTTAACTTCTAATTTCAATATAATTAAGAAAACAAACTAATTTCATACCCTATTACGATCAGTTTTCCTTGTTTAAAGTGTTTGTCTTGTTTCAGGTCTTCCTTTTGTCGCTTTAGTAGCGCACTGTATTATGATTCAATAGAAGTACATCAACTATATACATCACATATATAACTCATATAAGTTTCTTACCTCCTTTGGCTTATGTTTTGGTTCATATCTTCTTGTGTCTCATTTCCTTTGCTTATGTAATAGTTGTCTTTTTAGTTTGAATACATCACATATATAACTCATATAAGTTTCTTACCTTCTTTGGCTTATGTTTTGGTTCATATCTTCTTGTGTCTCATTTCCTTTGCTTATGTAATAGTTGTCTTTTTAGTTTGAAGAGGCACAAGATCATCATGCTGTCAAAAAATTTTCAGTTAATTGACATACAAATATAACATTTAAATGATTTCAAGAAATATGGATGGTAAATATACTTCAGATTCAGCATAAAAATCGTCTTGCACATTAATCACATTATCTTATTCTTCATTGTTTAGATGCTCACATATAATCTCCTAAGATAATTTAATTTTGAGACAATCGCTTATTTTATATACCCATATTATCATTTAGAATCATGATATTATATACAATATTCAATATTGTGTATAATATATAACATTACCTCATCAGTAGATTCCTCAAACAACAAAATCTTCATCAACCAAATTCTGCTCCTCAGTTTCACCAATATTTTGGTTGTGCCCCTATAGTTCACATATCATTAGGTTATGACAAGTTAAATTAATAAATGTGTAGTATATGTATTATACTTGGAATGTGTAGTCATATGGAACTATTTATGTTTCAAAGATGTCCACGTCCTTGTCGTCTACAAGTTATTCTCCTTGTTATACTACTTTTAACGGTGTGAATCACCCAGGAGCCACTTTACCATATTCCGAATTCAATGGTTTCAATAAATCCCCTTCCAAATCTGCCGAATCACTCATGTTATGATCTTCTACATCCTAGGTCTTCCCGTTCCTTCATCTGGAATAAAGCAGACAAACGTTCACTTGAAGCCGGGTGCGGGAAGCCCACGTATACACCTCCATGAGCTTTGGCAATGTTGTTGATCAATTCCATAATGAGTACTCCTATGTCACAAGATTTTTGTTAGTATGTGCCTAAAGCGGCATGCAAGCAAACTGTGCACGCTAAGAGAAAAGGGAGAGATGTTCGAAATTAATCCAAATGCCAAGCCTCCCAATAAGTGATCATAAAATTCTGATGATATAGGAATTCCAACATTTCCCTTTACTTTCACTTGTTTTAACTATTTGACTATGGTCTTCATCCTACAGGATGCAATTGAATAAAAAGCGTGAAATATCTATATTTTATTTTTTTCAAATGTACACAAGAACATAACACATATGATCCTCTATATTTGAAAGTTGTACATTTGATGAAATGTTGACAATATTCTTCTCCCTTTTTGTTTTCGATCCTGGCCTACTGGTAGACCTTACCTCTCGTTTAACCAGTAATTTGACACGCACCATTTTCCTACAAAGAAATTGCAAGCTAGAGGGCTTATTGAATATGAAATATAAAGTATTACTAATTTACATATAAATGTAAGTATATTTATAATGAACTATAGAATAACTGATAATCATATAAACCCATGCTATATACATTCTATCGAATAGACACTTATATATAAACGACTATATATTGATCAAATATTAGTTTGTATATAAACATTTGTATATAAAACAAATTATTCAACTTATATTCCAAACACACTAGACATGAAACAGGTGCGTATTTGAAAATTCAATAAGTTGTTTATTTGTTATCTACTGGTGTTGGATAAATTAGATGGACCCTATGTCAAAAATACCTTTTGTATTTGACAAACAAGAAACAAACAATCATGCAAATGTATCATAATATATAAATGTAAGTATATATGAATAACAAAATTTAGTATATAAATGTCTCAAATTAAGAACTCAAGTTTCATTCACCATAAACATGCGAAAGTTTTCAGTTTATAAATCTTTAACCCCATTAGCATTTTTGCACAAAAGTAATTTCAAAGTGAATATATTTAATACACAAATGTATATATGATTTTCAGTTTCTAAACCATTAACCCCATATGCATTTTTGCCCAAAGTGATTTTCGTGCATATTGTCACACCCCAACTCGAGTTACCTTTTTAATTTAGAAAGAGACGTGAAAACATAGATCTTTACAACATCTACCACAAATCACATTTTATTCCTTTATTTATCATGCATGGTTTATTAAAACTATTGTTTGTAGAATTGGTTTACAAATAACATAACCCTAGCTCTGTACAAATTATTGCCTATGAAAGATGAAAACATTATATCTCAGCACACCTCGACTTCACACAGCAACGAGAACTTCACTGCTACCTGAAAAGAAAACGTAAAGAAAAGGGTGAGCTTCACAAAGCCCAGTGAGTGGTCAACATATAACTAGGGTTCACATGACCCTTAAGCATAATAGATGTTATAAGAATCATTAATAGGCACAACTCTAGCGAGAATATACTCAAACCTTCTGTTTCTTCGTAACCTCGGTATCGAGCTATCCTACTGGCACACTCTAGCACAACAAATTACTCAATCTCTATGTGCACAAAGCCTTACCTCTGAGGGATCACAAGCTAGACCAATCGGTCATCTAGCCATCCCACCAAAGATACTTCTCATAGGATCAGGAACTAGGTTTCTGGCACCCCCTGACCATCCCGTGAGGTTTCAAATCCAGCACATGCTCAAAACTAGATCCTCAGATCTTTTGACCATCCTGTGTAGTTCTAAGATCATAACCCAAAGATCCATCATAGCTAATAGACAACAGATAATAATCGAAATCTCATGCTAGTACACATATTTAATAGTAACATTACGCAACATAAATGAACCATTAATAACCACTCGTAGGAAAAGTAGATGTAGCACTTTAAAACCTCTTTCCCCTACTGAAACACAAGCTAACTTGGTTTAGGCTTCTCAGTTCTTCCTTAGCCTTTGGAACTAAGGAAACAACTATAGAGAAACCTTCAAAACCCTGGAAACTCTTTTGGAAAGCCTGAAAATGCTTTCTTGGACGCAAAGCACTTCTCCTAGACGCAGGACAACTCTTTTGCTCTTCTGAACGCAGAGCAGACTGTGTTGGACATAAGACAACACTTCAACTCCTCACTCTGCTCAGTTGGACACAAGGTTGATCCTTTGAACGTAGGGTTATACTCTGTGGGATGCAACCTCCCTCTTTTATGCAAGGTTTAGACGACTAGACTTCTTTACAAGGCTCTCCACTTCTCTTATGTGAGTTTCAGAACGATTTTTGAGTGAATGAACAAATGACTTCTTTGTCATATTTATAGGAGTTGGAGGACAAGCTTTTTCATCCAATCATTTCTCCATAAATTGACACTTAACTCACACTTAGCTCCTTGCATGCATACTTCAAGATGCATCAAGATATATGTGCTCCATAAGTCTCCTTGCATGATGTCTTAGTCATGCATTACGATACCTCCTACTTATGATGTGTTAGACTCCAACGAAGCCACTTAACACCTTTACCATGCGTCCAACCTAGGCCTGTGAAATGACTCATGCGTCCATCCTCCCTCCTCCCATGCGTCCATCTTGAGGTTTTTTTAGTATGATCTCTTTTGCTCTCTTTTCTTCTTTCAACCTTTATACACTTAGCTAATTTTCCTTTCCAAACACTAACTATGCGTCCAACATGACTTTTCTCCTAGGGTCATGCATCTAAGACCCCTATGTCTACTCCATAGACTCCTTGTTGTCTCTTCTCATGCATCCATGGTGCCCTTTCCAAGCTTGTGCTTCCAACCTCTCCCTATTATGCATTTCACACCTCCTTCCTTATGCACACTTACTTTGCTCCCAACTTCAATCACCCAACACTTAAACCATTTTTCCTCTCAACGTATAGAGTATGCATCCAACCCTTCCCTTTCTCCCTTAGGGTTTGCTTCTCAACTCTCAAAGTCATCCAACACTTAGCTAAAACTTCCCCGGAGTATGCCCTATGCATTCAACTCTTAGAATTGGTGAGATTCCTTTTCCAATAACCACCATGCATTCAACCTTCCCCTTTATGACTTGGGATTCCTTTCAACACCTCGACACTTAGTCAAAATTCTCCCTAAAATGCTCCGCCATGCGTTGACATTATCTTTCATGCATCCATCATGGTGATTTTTCCCAAAAAGATGTGTTCTAATCCACAACTAACTTCCAACTATGCTGCCAACTCAACCATCTTCAACACTTAGTGAAATTTTCCTTCTTACCTAGGCCCATGCATCCATGCCTTGATTTTCCAAGCATAGTTGTGATACTTAAAATTTCTTAACTTGTTTGTCTCCTTGTAATCCAAGACTCGAAAAATTGCCTACCATGGTTTTCTCCCAAGCTCATCTATGATTTATTCTCTTCCCAAAACTCAAGTTTGCTCAAACTCTTTTCTTCCTTATCTTACCTTCAATGCATACCACCCCATACAAAGCCAAGATTTGGCTAACTCCACAAGCCTAGATTTTCTGCCTCCAAATTTTTAACTCAACAGGCTTGTGTTCAAGTTCTCCCCTATTTTCTCTAGTTTCTTCTCTTAATGGTACTTAAATTACTAGGTCAAATTTTCGGGTTTCACACATATACCAACTTTCATATGAACCCAAACCAATAAACCTTCAATATTTTACAACACACAATGTCATATGCAGAAGAATTGAATTTCTTACCTCTATATAGTGACAGCCGACCACAAAAATACTCAAACATCAATGGCAAAAATACTCAAACACCTCAACCTGTACAATAACTAGGGTTTTTAGATGGCAATGAGGAGATTGACTGTAAGCCTCACACTTAGCTTTGGAAGTTAACAATCTATAAAGAATGATTATGGAAGATGACAAGCTGAAGGAAGTAAGTAAAGAATGGCCGAGAGCCTTAAGGCATGAGTTGTTAAGTGTTGAAGGTGTGCCTATGTGTTGGTTGATTGAAGCAAGAGTTCATGAGAGTGAGCATGGGTAATGGCTGAAAATAGTGAAGAAATTGTGTAACCGAGCCAAAGCATGAAGGCTGAAGTGTTGGCTTGTTTGTGGGGATGTGTCCAACTTGCTATGCGTTGATGAGGTTGTTAGACCAGCAGCTATGCATTGGTGAGATTCGGTAGGGAGATTGCATTGACGTTGGCGAAGTATGCGTGCAACGGTGCTATGATTCAGACGCATGGTGCGATGCGTCCAAGCTAGCGTCCAGACTTGCGATGCGTCCAAGCTTGCTAGGCGTTCAAGCCAGTATCCAAGTATGTTAGCGGATGCTTTATTTTGTTTAGCGGGAAATAAAATAAAATAAAGTAAAATAAAATAAAAGAGAAAGTGGAGATAAGTCGGCAGTTTGTTTAAATGTGTAAAGCTAAGTTTTCAATCATTTTCTCCGTCTCAAAAGCTCCAATCGATCCCATATTTCAGCTGAGCGACAAAGAGAGGTAGAGGAAGGAGTCTAGGGTAAATTCGTGCAGAATTCTAATCGATCTTATGGTGTAATTGGAGCTAGAACAGAAGGGTTGATTGCTATCGTGCAATCTGAACAACGTTCAGTATTTGGAGGATAGGTTTCTGTGGAGATCAAGTTTAGGGCTGAGAATTTGAGGTCGATAAGTTAACTCAATTCTTAGCAACTTTTATGAAGGATGTTTGAACTGAATTTGAAGGGAAATATGTAAAATTTATGGTGAAGGTGTCTAATACAGATTTGCTAAGCAATTTGGAGCAGCTCGAAGTTATTTGTGAACATCTATCAAATGAAGGGGAGTTATGTTCTGAAAACTTGAGGTAAGCTAGGAAATACATTTCTTTACAAGTTTATAGAAGGAAAGAAGTTCTAAATTTGGCTGGAAATACAATTTGTAACAGATAAAAATGAGAATAAGAAGGAAGGCAGAAGCTGTGGAAGATAAGCATCGCTAGACTGCGAGTAACGCTAAGAGTTTAATCATGAGAAGCGAGACGGGTAACGCAGGTGAGAAGCCTTGCGTTTCACAATTCTCGCTGGGTATCACTAGGTCTCGTTGATCAGGTGAGTGTCGCTAGTCTTGCTTACCCTAGTATCGCTAGTGCCGTGTAGTGTAGTCCAGTCTTGCTAGTGGTCTCGCTAGCAAAATTGAATCTTGCTCTGATAACTTGTAGAAATACAAGTTATTATAGCCTTTTTCTTAGAAAAATAGAGATTAAATAGAGAAGCATGCAGTAGTTTAAGCTAAATTCTACTAATAAATCTTCCTACGCGTTCTACTCTTGTATTTTTATGAAGATAATAATTTTACTACTTTTTGAGCCTAAAACGCATGTTTCAACGCAGGAATGCAAACGATGAGTTGACTACCTTCTAACACAAGACTGTGCATTAGCAACCTATGACGCGTTGACATCCGCCAAACTTCTCCATGAACGCATAATTATAAAAAATGCAAGGAGCAGAAAGTCAGATCATAATCTTGAGAGATTGTCGGAAGATTGACATGCATAATCTGTGGCTAAATTGGTGGATCTAAATTGACCCAAAAATTACGTAATTAGGCGAGATGGATGCATGATATCAATTTCCCCACCAATTAAGCAGATCTGCCATTGATTGCGACCACAACATCTATAAAAGGGTAGTCATGCAAGATGAGAAAGTGTTGTTCATTCTCGAAAGAATTCCTAAGTGACAGCAGAGTTCTCTCCAGAACACAACCGGAGACGAATAGCTCGAGAGAGAAGAGTCTTCCCTTCGCCTGACCACTTCACAGCAGAACCTCACGCTTCCATCCCGGCGACTCAAGACATTGACGCCATTTTCCTGCTTTCTATCTTGTTTTTCTAGTTTGATTTTAGATTTGTGTCAGGACATTGAGCTATCTAAAGTTGTATTTCGTTCATCAATCTATATTTCTTCCATGTCTACTCATTTCTCTACACTTTCTGCTTTTTACTTTGAATCCATGAGTAACTAATCTATGAAGGGTTGAGGGTTGCGTTAGCATCTAAATAAGAACCATAGTGTAACTATTAGATCTTGTCAATTGTAATCTTAATCCAATGCTTATGTCCATCTAGCTAATCGATATAAGTAGTAATAATCAGACTGCTCGAGAGGGTAAGTGATTGTGGAACTCAATTGACAAGGCTAAGTAGTGTTGCCTAGACATAGGAACAACCTTGGCACTTAACATTCTCCTATGCATTATTGATTTATGAAATTATGAAAAGCATGATGATGATAATATATGATTTTATGAACGGTTTGGAAATGTGAAACTTATGAATTTATAATATGATGTTTTCAAAACACGTTGAGTATTTTTAAAATCTTAGAAATGGGACCCCAATGCTCAAAGACTTGGAGAAGGCATACGGGCAGCCAAGGATAGGCGAATGGTAACTTGAATATAGAAATGGGACCCCAATGCTCAAGGACTCGGAGAAGGCATATGGGCAGCCTGGATTATGATACCTAAGTGTATATTGAGGAACGTATGATGCTGATGTGTTGAGATTACTCTACACAACTAAGGATGATCGACGTTAAGTAGCACTGAGCTCTGCTCTGCCTCAGCTAAGGAAAATAAATTGAAATCAACGAATCTTTCTTTAGTATCTTTTTCTGAAATGAGTATGATTTGTATGATTATGACTTATATTGAGATTTTATCGCATTGAGTTTAAATGCTTCTACTATGATAGTTTTCGAGCCAAAAAGATTTTACGAAACTAGTCACTCACTGGGCAACTAGCTCACATTTTCCTTATTTTCTGTTTTTCAGGTAGCGAGCGAGTCTGGGGTGCTTAGCCTACGCAAGATCTCGTCTGAGTCTACCAACGGTCTTAGTATTTTGAAAAATTGTAAATATTCGAACTGGTTCATGTGTTGTACATATAGAGAGGGTTAAGGGAATTATTGTGTAATTATGCATTTATATGACTGAATGAAAACGATGTGCGTTTGCCAAGTTGACTGTGGTATATATTGAAGTAGTTTATGGTTATAACTATTTATTAGGTAATTGCAGAGTTTTAAGGGGACAACGGATGTCGTAAGTTATTGTAGTCAAGACAAGAAAAATACAGCAATTGTAGTCAATGGCAAGAAGAAACCATTTGGAAATCGTCGACGATAAGTCTTTTATGCAAACCCTAAGTTATTGAAGATCGTGGACAGCAAACACTTTTTATTGATGCAGTGAAGGAAGAAATGTACCCTAAGTTATTGATGCAAACCCTTGGATTTCCACTAAAGTCGTAAAGTCTCCTCTTCTAAACAGATTTGATAGGAAATCTTGGATGGATGGTTAGAAAACTACTTGATGGTATAAGAAAAATACAACAGTTATCGTCAATAGCAAGAAGAACAAAAATGGTTTCCTTATTATTTTTTTTTAATATTAATTTTTTTATAACTAATTTAAAGACTCAAAAATAAAAGGCCACCAACATTTATGAAAATAAGAGGCCCAACAGACTATTTCTAAAATATATAGGAGAAGTTAGACATAGTTGTAATATTGGGTTACAAGTTAGGCCTCTTATGTAAAAAGCCCTATGACTAATGTAAAATTAAATATTATTTATTTTACTAATTTAGTTTGGTTGATTGTAATTTAAAAATTTTAATTACCTTTTCGAACAATTTTAAATGAATATTTGTTTTCATAAATTTTGAAATATTAAAATCCCCAAGTTCTAGTTTCTAATTTTTATTTGGTCTTTGAGTTGATAAAAACTAATATTTTAGTCATTTAAGTTTAAAAGGTATTCAAAACTCTTTTGGTTAAATTGACTAAGGAAAAAACATTAGCAATGTTGTTAAATTAAATTAACCAAAGGTATTATTGTGTGTCGTACCTCGCATAGAGACAATAGCAATGAAATATAATTTTCAAACTCAAGACACAATTATTTAATATAACGACATTTTATTTTAAACAAATAATGAAATTGGAGTATTGGAAAAGATGATGATGATAATAATAATAATAATAATAATAATAATAATAATAATAATAATAATAATAATAATAATAATAATAATAATAATAATAATAAA
>QLSR01000175.1:825418-875289 GCA_031780015.1 Citrullus colocynthis
TTACACAAAAAAAAAAAAAAAAAAAGACTACTATTAGTCATCTAACACTATGCTCCACAAATACAGCTACACTAAAAAAACAAATATACTATATTCAAAGAAATCGGGCACTAAATTTTAATATGATCAACTACACCGATACCTTGTATTTACAAGCAAGTAGAAGATATATGTACATTGACAATATAAGCACAAGTATACACCACCCCATGCGGATGATATATCAAACCATTAGCCCAATAGGGTTCATCCACATCACTAAGTAGAAGTCTGGCATAAAACTTAACAAAATTTAAAAGTAGAATGCAAGACTTAGACATGAGTTCGCTGATAAGATAGTTGATATTGCTAATTCATTACACCAAAAACATTCTCTCCCACAAAAGCATCACAATACAATCAAGTAGTTTTCTAACAACGTAAAAATATCATTTTAATCTCTGAGTTTTTAAAAATGAGTGCATTTGATCTCTAATATTTCAAATTAGCAATTTAAACCATGAGTTTTCAAAAATAGGTTTAAAAGGTCCCTCAACTAATAAATCTATTAAATTTTAACTATCATTCCCACTACCTACTAAAACGACTGCACTAATTGCCGATTGTTAAAATCGTGACATTCCAAATTTTGAGGTAATTTTTAAGTTGATTAATTTAATTATCTTAATTATTTGGGTGTTATTTGAGTTGAAGGTTAAAATTGAGTTATTGTGATTTGGATAATTCAATTTTAGTTGAGTGTTGAAGATTTGAAAATTTGGATTTTGATTCAATCAATGGAAAATTGAATTTATTTTTTGGAGATTAAAAGTTGAATTTAATTTCCAAGATTTGGAATTAGAGGAGATATGAAATTTTGATGTTTATTTAAGAAAAGCTGGTTAGGTGATTTGGACATTTGAATTGAACTTGAGGATTTATGAGGGAAAGAAAAAAAGAAATATATATTTATATGCATATTTGTAGTAATACTTATTGGTTTTGGGGATTTGAGATTTATTAGTATTTTAGTTGGTAAAAGGGGAAATAAAAAAAAGGAAGAAGAGAAGTTAAAGAGATATATATATATATACATGTACATTTTAGGTCTCAATATGCGTGCATAGTTAAAATAAATAAAAAATAAAAAAAATAAAAAAGAAAAAACTTTTCATCTTCTTCTACCTCACGCATGAACTTGCTGCTACTGCCCTCAGCCCTCTCTCTCTTTTTTCTTTTTCTTTTGTTCTCAGTCGTCGGCCACCGTCGGTCCTTCTCGTCGCCACCGCTTAGCCAGATCCACGAAGCCTCTGCTCGTTTCCCTCAGCCAATCGACGCCAGCATTCATTGCCGCCTAGCCAGATCCACGAAGCGGTTCCGCCGCCGCCTTCTTTGCCTAGCCACTGCCTCGCAGTGCACCTCACCATTGATCGTCCTCCATCGCACGCCGCGTATCTTGGGTGTGGCTTGAAGTTGGTGATTTGTGGTGTTCTCTAAGTGCTTTGGTTTAATTTTGATTGTCCACTAAGTTTTTGAGTTAATTTCACTCTTTCCTTAAAGTTTGGAGCATAGGTTTGGATCGTGGAGACGTTTTTAGTTGCTGTCCAGCAATACCAAAGAGCAATTTTGACGAATTTTAGGTAACTATTAAAACCTTATGATTCTTAAGGTTGGAAGTTTGTTGTAGCAATTTGAGACTAAATTCTTATGAGTGGTATTTGTCTAGGTTAGACTCCTCGGTTGAATTTTGTGGTGGTTTTGATTCAACCACGTGTTGGGTAAGTTGGGTAAGTTGGGTGGATGTTTGGGTTAAGTTGGCATATGTTTTGGTTTTGGACCTTACAGTTTGGAATTGAAGTATTTGTGTTTCGTGGTTGTGATTTTGTCCATAGCTTTGAAATTAGTTTTGGTTTACTATTTTAGGGCTTGATTCAAGGACTTATTTGGATAAATAGGAATTAAACTTGTGTGAACATAATTGGACTTAAATTAAGGTAAGTAATCTTACTATTAGAATCGTCCTTGTGCCAAGCGATTTAGATAGCCGATGAATTGTTTAGTTTTGATGAAATTGAGAAGTTTGATATGATATGATTCATACTATTTTATGAGCATGATGTTACTAACATGTGATTGATATGGTTAAGGGTGCGACTTTGAGGCATGTACTATGAATGATGATGTGAAATTACTATGAGCACTTTAAAGCTTAAGTTAAAGTGATGGTTTACCCTCCTAGCACTACTATGTTACCAGAAGCCTATGGATTCCCTACCATGTTATCAGACACCTACGGGTTTCTTGCTATGTTCTCGAAAATCGATGGGTTTCTTATTATGTTATCGAGTGTCGACGGGTGCCCTACTATGTTTGTGAGCATTCGGGCCACCAGATGCATGCTAGGTTAGGTTAAATCACTCACTAGATAGTTATAATCTAGGATTAGTTTATTTATGCATGTCACACTAACATGTTGTACTTAGGATATAAGTGCTTAGTTTGACCACGGTAGTGGGGTTACTTAAGTATTTTGTACATCTATTTTATGATATGTTTTTTTTCATGTAAGGGAAAGAACACCTTGGCGAATGACGGAAGAAAACCTTTACTGTGCATTGGGACTAGACTCATGCTTCCACATGATTTTTCATGTTTTTTGTTTTAGTACTTGGGATTTATCATTTGAAATCATAACTATGTTTTCTTTTATTTATTTGTTTATCGTTATTAGAGATCTATATCAAATTTCTTGTTATTGAATTTCGGCAAATTTATTTACTTTAATAAGAATTCCTTGATTTTTAGTTAATAGTATGAAAAATGAGTTGTTTGAGTTGTATGTATGCACAAAGTGACGACTCAATTGGAATTCTAGGGAGTTGGGTCGTCACGAAAACACAATCTCCAATCAATCCCATACGATTAAAATAGTAATAAGGAAACATAATCAAGCAATTTAAGATAGGAGCACAAAAAAATGTTGCAACCAAACACAAAACTAAGAAAGCAAACTAAAATTTCACATTATTTAAAGAGCTGCAACAATTTTCACCAACCTAGAATTTAAATCTACCAATGAGAGATATAGTTACATTGTATGTGGAAATACATGAGGACATTTTTGGAAACTATTAAGGGTTTACAGGGTTGGATAACATTATATTCCAAGAATTTCTAAACCCTTGCTCAAACACACGGGTTAACGATGTTTGTTTTAAGGGTTGGGCTTGGATGGATTAGACGTTCTAAGCCCAACTCTTGTTCAACTTATCCTAAAAAGTGACTCGTACATGTTTTTGTTTTAGATAAAAGGACTCATTTGAAAAATGGGCTTTCTACACATATAGACTTAACAAATATGTCTAATTACACAATTGTCTAAAATTTTCTATTTTCTACATAAATAACCTAATAGGCTATTATTTTACACAAAACTCTAGTCCAATTTACCTTTTCAACCCTGGTTATCATTAATTTTTTTTTAAAATGTATAATGATATTAGTATCAAAAGAAACATGTAAGAGAAGTCTCTTGCAGTTATATAAACTTTGTAGTTTTCTTTTCAAAACCTAGACAAGTAAGAATGTAAAGACCTGACTTCCTAGGACCCAAGTCAGACCATCGCTCATGCATGCATACAACTTAACATATACCTTCTAGTAGCAAATAATCTTAAAATACACAAAGCATAGAAATCTTTCAAAATTTGATAATCCTTAAGAAAACATTCAGGTAGGTATCTTAAAAGGAATCTCAAAACATTCATATTCAAAAAGAAAGTTAACACCAGAATCGTCAAAGTCATCACACATTTTCAAAACAAGAGTGAATAAAAAAAAATAAAAAATAAAAAAATAAAAACTAGAACTTCTAGAAATTCAGGCAGTCCATGTAGAAGCTTTAGCCTAGTCCCCATTAGTCATTCAAGATTTCTTCCCGTCGTACGCCAGGGTATCCTTTCCTTTTCCTGAAAAGAAAAACATAATAAATGAGTTAGTATAAAATACTCAGCAAGCAACCCTCCTATTTGGATCAAACTAAACACCCATAATCAAAAGTGCACAAGCCTAAGTATCATACAAATCTGTTTTAAATTGTCATGACCGTTTACTGAACGATTTAGCCCATCCTAACACACAACTGGTAGCCCGAGGGCTCACAAACGTAGTAGGGCACCCATCTGTTCCTGATAATATAGCAGGAAACCCGTCGATCTCCGGAACATAACAGGAAATCCGTCGGCCTTAGAAACATAGTAGTACTAGGAAGACAATTTTCAAATCTTAATTTAGAACATATCAAGCTCTCAATGAAATTCAACTTAGATCTTCCCACATAACCTCAAAGCTTCACAGGATTCTATCATTCACAAGTTAAGATCAGTCTCATGCTAGTGTAAATTCCATGCTAACATCAGTATCATGCCAAAATAAATTCTCATACTAGTATCAATCTCATGCTATCATCAAACCATATAG
The DNA here is from genome assembly GCA_031780015.1 of Citrullus colocynthis. Taxonomy (NCBI): domain Eukaryota; kingdom Viridiplantae; phylum Streptophyta; class Magnoliopsida; order Cucurbitales; family Cucurbitaceae; genus Citrullus; species Citrullus colocynthis. The sequence continues at coordinate 829,877 of QLSR01000175.1, forward strand.
GAAACACAATTAGTCATAATAGGCTTTTTAAATTTGTCCAACCAAACAGTCAAACATCTAACTAATTTGCTTGGCACATGAGTAGAATTTTTAGTAGTAAGATTACTTACCTTGCACCAAGTTTGAATAACGATTGCTAAGCCTCCACTTAAATTAGTAAGACTCAGCACACACATCCTAATCATAAAACATAACACATTAAAAAAAAAAAAATTCAGCTCTTGGGTGCAACAATTCAACTAAAACCTTAAGAAACACGAAAACGGTGGGTAAACAAGTTCCAATCGAAAAGCGCATACCAAACACCAAGATCCTCAATAGCAACCACAACCGGCGAGCTAACAGACCCAAGAGCGAAACCAGCTACTCGGTGACGAGCGAGATTAGTGAGACATGCGACAAACGAGACTAGAGAGAGGAGCGAGACTTAACGAACACAACACTACGCGAGACCAACGAGACTAGAGATTCCCGAGCGACACTTAGCAAAGACAAAGCCACGCGAGACCAGCGAGACCAGCTGAAGATGAGACCTCAGATTAGTATAACTTAGCGATTTATCGAGACTTTCAACTAACAAGACTTAAAAATTTAACAAAACTTACAGTTGTGCAAGCGATACCAGCAGAATCAAGCGCTACTAACATGATCGACGACAAGCGACACTCATAACCACAAGCGAAACTTGTAGTCGGAGAGCGAGTTTCATTAGTTCGAGTGACACCTGCTATCAATGAGCGAGACTTCACAATTCAAGTGAGACTTCACAAAATCAGCGAGCAATACTCACCAATATCGAGCGATACCATTAAAATGGTGAGTGAGACTCAACAGGTTTGCAACTAGGGAGAGATCAACCGATAGGCAATAGGAAGCAACAACACGCGAGACTTGCACAGACGGTGAGATTGTCCACTTGTCGACCAGAATCAAATTCCTTATATGAAGCACAGAGGTAGCAACATCGAAAATGACGAAGAAGAAAAGAATGAAGATGAAAAAGAGGTAGAGTTCGGGGAGGAGGAAGAAGAGAGAGAGATTTTTTTTAAAGGGCACAAATCCCAAAACCTTAAACCCTCATTTCCAAACAAAACAAATTTTCAATTTCCCCATCTCTTCCAAAATCCTACTAACCGTCCTAAATTACCCATTAACAAATTTTCTTAAACTCAAAACTTGAAATAAATTCACAACCATTAATAATAAACATAAATAAATCAAAAGGAGAAATTACCTCGAAGTTTGGGTTGTCACATTTTTCCCCCTTAGGAAACTTTCATCCTCGAAAGTTCTAATTTTAGAACAATTCTAGATACCTTGCTCTCATCTCGTCTTCCCGTTCCCATGTTTCTGCCAAAGGACCTTCACTAACGTTATTTCTCGCTTGCGCAAAGTCTTTACTTCCCTTGCCAAAATTTGAATAGGCTTCTCTTGATAACCCAAATTCTCACTCAGTTGCAAGGGCTCATAGTCTACCACATGAGATGGATCAACCACATACTTCCTCAACATAGAAATGTGAAAGACATTATGAACTGCAGAGAGAGTCGGTGGCAAAGCTAAACAATAAGCTACAGAGCCAACTCACTCTAGTATCTTAAATGGGCCAATAAAATGAGGGCTTAACTTTCCCTTCTTTCCAAACCTCAAAACACCTTTCATAGGTGCCACCTTCAAAAATACTTTGTCACCTTCCTCAAACTCCAGATCTTGTCGCCTCACATCGACCTAACTCTTTTGTCTACTTTGAGTTGTTTGCATTCTTGCTTTAACCTTTTGAATTACCTCGTTAGAATGTTGTACCAATTCAGGTCCCAACAATTTTCGTTCTCCAACCTCATCCCAACTGATGCACACTTTCTGTGTTAACTGCAAGTGTACAGGTCAAGTTATAATATAAGATGGTTTACTCCAAATATCGTTCTACTGAAGATCCAATTGTGAAGGTTTAAGTTACTTAGCTATTCTAGAGTTGAATCAATTTTATTTGAGGATTGGAATTTAAGTTGTGATTTTGAAAAACTAAAAAGGAAAGCAAATAAATAAGAAACACAAGAGTCAAAGAGAGTTCTAGGATAATGAATCCTTGTTTACTTCATTATGCAATATTATAGAGTGCATGGATTTCATTGCAATCCATATGCTTAAGTCTAGAAACATAAATCCAAGTTATTTTCTCTCATAAACAACCTTTTCTCATGCAACTCAATTGATTACTAATTTCTTGAAACCAATACAAACTACATGGCATTAAGAATAGTTTTTAGCAACTTTTATTGTTAACCTAACTATTTTCATCAGAGATTAACAACAATTCTTTGTTAGAGAACTAGTTAGACATACAATCTTTCAACCATACATCAAACTTAACATTCACACATGGCCATTCAACAAGAATTTAAGCACAATAACAAAGAAAAGCATAATTATCACAATAAAACCATGAAGAGTCTACAATATCAATATAATTTCATAAACAATTCATCAAAACCCTAAAACTAAAGAGTTTAGCCACTCATAGCTTCAAGCAACATGTTTATAACAATATAAACAAGAAAAGAGTGTAAAGAAAGGAAACTCTACTGAAAAGAGACTCTTAATTGAGGGAGCACCATCAAGTTGTCCTTGGTTTTCACGTCGAAACTTGAACGACACTACGACTCTCTCTCGAACTATTTTCTCTTTTCCTTGTAGCTAACTCACTCTTTGAACTCTCTAATGAACTTTCTCTTAATTCTCTTCTTATTGCGTCTCTTGGTGTGTAGATTGGTGATTAGGGCTATTGGAAACCCTCCAATTTATAGAGTTGGCCGCCCAAAATTCTTTCCAAAAATGTAGATTTTTCAAATATGGAAAGATGGCATCGCGGCACCGTAGAATAGTGTCACTGCACTGACCGTCATTGAAGGATGGTGCTATGGTGCTGCTGGATGGTGTCGTGGCCCTGTGCATCATAATATCCTACCCTCGGCGCTGTGTCATAGCGCTGCCCTGTTTTTGGCAGTTTTGTATTTTCCTTCCCTTTTTTGTTGGATTTTGGCTCAGTTTTGATCTTTTGGCTTTCAATTCTAATTTTCTTTATTTTGACCTGAAAACCACTAGCAAACAAGTGAAATCTAATATAAAATCCCTTAATTTGAGAGAATAGAAAGCACTTTTCAAGCGCTTTTCACCAACACATAGGAGTCCTGCAACTTTTCCCATACAGGGCCTCAAACAGTGCCATGTCGATCATAGCCTGATAACTGTTGTTATAAGAAAACTCCAAGAGATACAAGTAGGAATCCCAACTCCCTGAAAAATCCAACGCATAAGCGCGTGACATGTCCTCTAGCACTTGACTCAAGTGCTCAGTTTGGCCATTAGTATGTGGGTGGAAAGCTGTACTGAAATTCAAACGTGTGTCTAATGCCGACTGGAGACTTTTCCAAAAATTGGACGTAAAGCGAAGCTCTTTGTCAGACACTATTTAAACTAGCACCCCATGTAACCTCACTACTTCTATCATGTAGATCTATGCCCACTTATTCACCGAGTTGGTGGGTTTTCCTGGAATAAAATGTGTCGTCTTGGTGAGTCGGCCTACTACAACCTATATCACTATATGGCCTTTCGTTGTTCTCGGCAAACCCACAATAAAGTCCATAAATACATTCTCCCACTTCCATTCTAGTATCTACAAGTGCTGTAATAGTCCTGGCTTCTGCCTCGGTGTTTTCACCTGTTGACACACTAAACATTTACTAACATGCTCTACTACTTCTCTTTTCATGTCGTGCCACCAGTAATAACGATTCAAACCTTGGTACATCTTGGTGCTTCCAGGATGCACAGAGAATGCGGAACTATGAGCTTCCGTCAGCAATTCGTTTTTCATGTCACTATTTATCGGTACACAAAGACATCCCTGGAACAGGAGACCATCATCCGAAGACACTGAGAACTCACTTTCCTACTCTGCTTTAACCTGGGGAAGTTTTTCCACAAGGTATAGATCCTCTTGCTGTGAACCAATTATCTTTTGCCTAAGAGTTGGTTGCATTGACAATTTGCCCAATTGTGACGCAACTTCTCCAACAACCATAACGATTCCAGCATGCTCAAAATCTTTACATAGACTGGTCTGTCGAGTAATAAGAGTTGTCGAATGAACTGTCTTCCTACTTAAAGCATCTGCCACAATATTTGCCTTACCCGGGTGGTACAAAATCTTCACATCGTAATTTTTAACCAACTCCGACCATCTACGCTGCCTCATATTTAGCTCCTTTTGAGTGAAAAAGTAATGCAAACTCTTGTAATCTGTATAGATCTGTATTTTCTCTCCATACAAGTAATGTCTCCATAACTTCAAAGCAAAGATTACTGCTGCTAACTCTAAATCATGAGTCGGGTAGTTCTGCTCGTGGTTCTTTAACTAACGAGAGGCATAAGCAACTACCTTACCATGTTGAATCATTACACATCCCAACCCCTTCCTGGAGGCATCAGCGTAGACAACAAAACCTCAAGAACCATCTGAAACTGTAAGCACTAGTGCATAAACTAATCTCTGCTTGAGACCTTGGAAACTTTCCTCACAAGCTTTACTTCAAACAAAAGGAGTACCCTTTTTGGTCAGCTGAGTCAAGGGAGTGGCTATGCAAGAGAAGTCCTTAACAAAACGATGATAGTAGCCTGCTAAGCCTAGAAAACTGCGCACTTCAGTAACTGTCGTAGGACAAGACCAATTCGTCACTGCCTCTATCTTCGTAGGGTCTACTACAACCCCACCCTTAGACACCACGTGTCTCAAAAAAGAAACCTGCTTTAACCAAAATTCACACTTAGAGAACTTAGCGTATAACTTATGCAACCTTAGGGTTTCCAAAACCCTTCACAAATGCTCTTCATGTTCTGCCTCTATCTTGGAATAAACCAAAATATCATCAATAAATACTATGACAAAAGTGTCAAGAAAATCCTTGAACTCTCGATTCATTAGATCCATGAATACCGCAAGGGCATTTTTTAGACCAAAGGACATAACAATGAACTTGTAATGCCCATACCTAAAATGAAAAGTTGTCTTAGGTATGTCACTATCTCTTACCCTCAGTTGATGATATCTGGAGCGAAGGTCAATTTTTGAGAATATTGTGGCTTCTTACAATTGGTTGAACAAATCATCAATCCTGGGCAAAGGATACCTATTCTTGATAGTTACTTTGTTCAACTCTCTGTAATCGATGCAAAGATGAAGCAAACCATCCTTTTTCTTTAAGAACAATACCGGTGCACCCCAAGGTGATATACTTGGTCGTATCAAACCCTTGTCTAACAATTCTTGCAACTGAAATTTGAGCTTCTTCAGTTCAGTCGAAGACATTCTATTAGGAGCTTTGGAAATGGGAACTGTCCCCGGCTCTAGCTCAATAGTAAAATCTACCTCTCTAAGCGGCACCAAACCAGGAAAACCCTCTGGAAAAACATCCGGGTAATCCCTTACTACTGGTTCCAAAGATAGGGTGACGTCAAGTTCTCTAGTGTCAACCGCACTAGCCAAAATACTCCAGGTACCCTGATTAAGTAACTTGTGGGCCTTCATGGTTAAGATTATCTTATGTAAGACTATGGTCCCGGCCCCTCTGAACTTAAAACTGGATTCTACAGGAGGACTGAATACTACCTCCTTACGAGAGCACTCTATACTAGCATAAATTAGCAGCCAACCAATCCATGCCTAGTATTACATCAAAGTCACGCATGTTTCAGACTATCAAAGTCACCTTTAGCTCACGGTTAACTATTTCAATTTGGCATGCTTTTATCTTTTCCTTTGCTAACATAATTTCTCTAGATGGAGTAGAAACCGACAATACATAATGCGAAGGTTCTAATTCTAGCATAGAATAATTCATATACGTTGAAGATACAAACGAATGCGATGATCCAGAGTCAAATAATACCAAAGCATAATGCCCTAGAATAGGGAGTGTACCTGTCACCACTGCGCTTAACTTATCTGCTTCTTGTCGAGTTTTATTAAACACTCGACCCTGCCCTTACTTCGGCTTACTAGAGTTCTCCTGATAATAACCCATATGTTGACCTTCTCTATCACTTCCATTCTTCTTGGGCACTTGTAGCTGTATGCCCTTCCTGTATGCAGTGGAAACATACCCCACTACCTGCCAAATAGCGTCCCTAATGACGCTTTCCAGAGGAATTGCAAACTAGTCTATCTTCCTTAGCAGTTGAGGACTGAGAATCTTGTTGCCTCCATTGACACTGAGATATATCCAAAATTTGACTTATGTGCTAAAACTCTAGAGTTCTCTGATCTGCCTTTCTCTTTTGCCCTAACGAGGGACCCACTCTCAAGGATTTTAGCTGCTCATCCTGACTGGGAATCTATTTGGCTAGCTACACAGAGAGCTTTTGCTTGAGTGGCTGGTTTAAAGGCTTGCACCAAACCTCACAACCTATCCCTTAATCTCTGAACAAACCTTTTCTTCCTCTTTGCCTCGGTGGCAACCAAAGTAGGGGCAAAACAAGATAACTGCTCGAATTCTTATTTGTACTCCTCAACAGACATGCTACCTTGCTCTAAACTTAGAAACTCCTTCTCCTTGAGATGTCTCAAGTTCGCAGAAAAATATTTCTCGTAGAAGCGCTCCTTGAACTGTTCCCACTTTACTGGTTCAGAACCAACCCCAATCATCCTTTCTGCTGTCTGCCACCAAATCTGAGCTTTATCCGTCACCATAAAGATGTCACATTGAACTTTCTGGTCCTCTGAGCACTTCATGTATTTGAAAATCATCTCAATGGAGGACAACCACAACTTAGCCTTAGTAGGGTCCTTTAGTGACCCATTAAAGGTGCGAGGATTATATTTCTTAAAATCCCCAAGTGTTTTGCTTCGACAGACAAGTCCTGGAAAGTCTGATTCTGAACCTGCACTAGAGGCACCTGGACTAGTAAGGGTGGCGATTGCGGAGACTGGATATGCTAAGCTATCTACTCTACCATCATATCCTTCATTCTTCCCATCACAGCTATGGTAACAGCCTCCCCTATCGCTGTTGTCATAGCAGAAAACTGTCGAGTCTTAAACTTGATGGTTCTGCCCTAAATTAGACGGGTCTTGAGGTCCAAGAGGGTCTGGGACCTAAGGATCCTGACTTGCTGGGTCTTGAACTTGAGGGTTTTGGAACCTTCCCCTCTGGCCCCCACTTCCCTTACCCCCTCTGCCTCTTCTGCCCCCTCAAGCCATGTCCTAAGATCCAAAAGCGAAAATACTTGCTATTAAATTTCTCAAAGAAAAACAATCTAACCAGACGGTAAGTTTAACAGGGTTTCTTGTATGAATTACTAACAACATAACTTAAAAGGCATACCTCTCGACGACGAAGAATTCCTTCATGACCATAGGGACAGTCTAGACTTACATAGTAAGTCAGTTTAAAGAATCAATAACTCTTGGCTTTGATATTGTTGGCTCATAACTTGTTGCGCATAAAGTGGATTAGATGTTATAATTTCTGTACAAAGTTGCGTCGAGAATTACTCAAGTATGATCATTAATAAGCAAGTTTTCCTATAAAAGCCCAAGTATAAGCTTCTATAGGTTTTCTGGTGAGTCCAGGGTTGAAAGCAAGGATTTGTAATAAATTAGGCGTTGAGACTAGATACAAAGACTATGCGGTGACTATACAGGTATTATGTTCAAAAAATTGTATGTACCTAAAACTAGACAAAAAGAATGAATAAAATTTCCTACAATTAACAATGTGAGGTGGACGCAGAGAATGTTAGTCAAATGTCATTTAGAGTCAGATAGTATGCGTTGAGAATGATGATGGAACCATGCGATACAATATAGTTAATGCAGCAGCTAGTCGTTACTTAAGCTTATCTAAGTGTATTTACATACCTACAAACTTTGGGTTTGAGAATCCATCTTTCGATGTTTCGACGCCACATTAATCTTATCTCTAAGACGTATGGTAAGTATGCGTTGGCAAAAGATGAACTACATCTCTGAACCTCATCTAGTCTTGATAAATGCTAAAGATTAACCATCTACTCTCTCAAGCTAAACAATCATGCTTGTTAAATTTGCTTGTCATACAAAGCTATGCACGCTAATGATATGCATTAATCAAGATGTAACATACTTAATATTGCTTAACAAAAACTAGCTTCTAACATCTAATATCTAACTCATTCAACATTCAAACAACATGATGTAAAGTTTTTAATATGGAAATGAATGGAAGATAATCGTCAATCGAACTTATATTAAGAAAATAAACCATTCTCTCTAATGTCATTAACAAAGCATAAGTAAGAAGGAGGGAAATGGAGATTGAACAAAAATGGAAGATGTCAAGCCACCACTGGCAATGTCTTGCTTCGTGGAGGCTTGAGATGGTTGCTATCAGATACATAAATTTCATAGGATGAAGGTTCTCATTCACTGGGAGATGACTCTGAAAATTCTCAGAATCCTTCTCACAGAAGAGCTTCAAATGGAGGCTGGTTATGGTGAGGGAGAAGTTGTGCAGAGCTTTTGCCTCTTGAACTCGTTTCTCTCCTCCTTTGAATGGAGAAGCTTTGGGTTATTTATAGGCGTTGAAAAGGTGAACTCATGATGACTTGACATCTTTGCATTAAATTCCATGCCCTGCTGCACAGATTTTTCACATCGTCGGCTCATTGGTTCTGCCATGATCTGATAATGTGTAATTCTTTTGCATATTGACATGACAACTTTTGCCCAGGTGTCTGTATCTACTTTTTCTTCTCAATGCATGGTCTTGAGGCATGGTAATACATATTACATAACTCAACTGCCAAAATCATGCGTTTAGCCCTAAAGTTACTCTAATTAATTCAATTTCTTCAACAACTCTTGTTAAAGTTTCAGTAGTTTTATTGGAAAGTTCTTTTGACACTACTTTACTGTGTTACATGCTTTCTTATGTGATCTTCTTAAAAAAAATATAGCATTTTCCATACAAATACTTTATTCAGTTTTGGATCAAAGAAAAGACCATCTCTCGTTTCCTTGGGATAACGTACAAATAAGCATACTCTTGAACTAGGTTCCAAGTTCTCAAGATTTATCTCAAGCACATATGCTGGACAACCCTAAATTCTGAAGTGTCATAAGCTACCTTTACGACCTCTCCATAATTCCAAAGAAGTTTCAGAAACACTTTTGGATGGAACATTTTTCAAAATGTATAATGCAATCGTTACTACATAACCTCAAAATGAGTCTTACAATTGAGTATAACTCATCATAGATCGAACCATGTCTGACAAGGTTCTGTTTTTCCTTTCTGATACACCATTTTGCTGAAGTGTACCAAGTGCTGAGAGTTGGAATAAAATTTCAAGTTCTATCATATAGTTCTGGAAATTTAAATCTATATACTCTCCAACTTGATCTAATCAAAATGTTTTAGTGGTTTTTCCTAACAATTTTTCAACTTCAGCTTTATACTTTTTGAACTTTTCAAGAGCTTCAGACTTGTGTTGCATTAGGTAAAGATATCTATATCTTGAATAATCATCTATGAAAGAGATGAAATATTCATACCCTCCTTTTGCCTTAACCATAAGACCACATAGGTCTGAATGTACAAGTTCTAAGGGTTGTTTGGCTCTATAACCTTTTCCAGCAATAGGTCCTTTGGTCATTTTGCCTTCAAGACAAGATTCACATACAGGTAAAGATTTTTCTTCTAATTCGCTTAGAAATCCACTCTTAACTAATTTCTCAATCCTATTGAAATTTATGTGATCTAATCTTAGATGCCAAAGATAAGCATTTTCTTTAGGAGGAAATTTTTGTCTTTGATGTTGAGTTGTTGCAGTTCTGAGCATTTCAGTATTAAGAAGCGATTTTGATGCTAACGACCTTAGCACATATAAATTACTCTCCAAGTTTGCAGAACAAATAAGAATGCCATCTTTGTAAATAAACGCTTTATTTATATTAAAATTGATGGAATAAGATTGTTCTAACAAACACTATACAAAAATCGAGTTCCTTTTTAAATCAGGAACTACAAATACATTCTTTAACAAAAGAAAAGATTTCTGAAAGAGTAATTTAATGCTTCCCATTGCAAGCGTTGAAACAACCTGCCCTATTCCAACCCACAAGGTCATCTTGTCAGTCCTAAGTTGCTGCTAGAAACTAATCCCCCGAAAAGAAGAACAAACATGATTAGTGGCCCCTGAATCAATTGTCCAGGCAGAATAATCATTCTCCACTAAACAGGTTTCCAAAACTAGCAAATCATATTTACCTTATTTGACCTTCTTTTTCTCCCAAAAATATTTGGGACAGTTCCGCTTCTAGTGCCCATCCTGATTGCAACGGAAACAATTTCCTTTTGCAACCTTGGCCTTTTGCTTGCCCTTTTGGGCTGCAACTTGGTTAGTTTTATTACCTCCCTTATTACCCTTCTTCTTCTTCCATTTCTTTTTGGCAAAGGAAGAAGCAGACTGAGTTCCAAAAGTTGAACCTCTGTGGAACTTTTTAGAGGAACTGGCAACATTTGCCTCCCCATCTGGTCCTTTGCCTTTATATATGGACTCATAAGTTTCCAGCTCGTTAAGGGTAGTAAGAGAGTAGTTCAACTTGTTTATAACAACATTGGTCTTGAACTGAAGGAAACTCTCAGGTGGAGATTCCATAATAAAACTAACTTGACTAGCCTCATCGATTATGGCCCCATTCATTTTAGCCATGTTGAAATGGACCATCATATTGAGAACATGTTCTTGCATTGAGGCCCCCTTGTTCATACGTGCATTGTAAATGAATTTCAGAGCATCATGCTTGATCTGTGAGGACGGTTGTCCAAACATCTCTTGCAATGAATTCATGATCTCACGAGCAGTGACCATGGTTTCATGCTTCTTTGCCAAACTTCAGATAAGTTGGCAAGAATATATGCTCTGGCCTTTTGATTTGCCCTCATTTATTTCTCATATGCATCACGAACATTTCGTGATGCATTTTAAGCAGGAACTTGAGGACACTCCTCATTAATGGCAAACTTTAGGTCCTCTACGATGAGTACAGTGTTAATTGTATTTTCTCATGAAGTGTAGTTATCACCATTCATTTTATCAACACTAAGTAAGGTAATAAAAGTGCTTGACATTTTGATGATGCTGAAACATACAAATTATTTCTTATTAGTAACATGCATAACTCATATAACCCAATCAATATTTAGCAAAATTTTAATGTACCCAAACTTTAACATCTAATTTTGCAATGATGCTTCAGTGATTTAGGATAAAAGCCACCGAAGGGTAGTCAACCACTCCACTAAATTGAGGCACTCTCAACCAATGATTACACCAGAATAACTCTTATTCCTATAATAATTAGTCACCATCATTTGGTCAAGAAATCATTAACATAACAATTTCTTGTAAGTGTAACCCTTCATTTTAGATCCTAGAGTTCCGCCCTAATGAGCCAACCGAAAGAAAAAATCGATTGGGGCAAAAACTAAAGCGATCCTATCCTTAACAGGAGTTTGAGATAAATTTCATGTAAACACCATCTGAAGGGACACAAATCGAGGTGCCACGGGGTCAAGCATGAAAGTTATCTAGCAAACCAATGAAGGAGACCGTAGGATGTGTTGACATACGTCCTTCACCCACTTACTATAAACACTCTCTCCATTCACCTTGATATTGACATATACAAATACCATCTGAAGGGGGACACAAATCGAGGTGCCACAAGGCCGAGCATAGATCTCACGTTGTGAACTTTTTGGGAGAAATGTGAGGAAAAAATAACATATCATATATATCTTTTTCCTCCCACTATGTGTTTTAAACCTAGGATTTATTACTTAGGTAAATCTGACTAATTAATTTATTTAAGTCCTTTGATAATTTGCACAATATAACTCTTACACTAAATTGTTTAGCAACTTTGATTATCATTTATTAAACACTTTAATAAAATCAAATCAACCGTTGCGTGGTTATAAAATAGTTGACTAATTCACCTTCCCGGTCGATTTCCAGGTAGGGGTGTTTCGTTTCCGTCAGCTCAAATACCCCAGCCTTAGACAAAACCTTCCTTAGACAAAGGTACTTTATAGGCAAATATTTTATAAATTTAATCTTTTATTACATTCATTTTAATCCTATTAAAATAAATATAAAAGATTAACCTATTTATAATCATATTAGAAATATTAAACATAAGTCTAGGTGAACCAATTTTAAATCATTTAAAACTAATTCATAACTTATGTTTGCACGCAACTTTTTGTTATAGATTTTAATCTATTTCATTAAATATATAACTCTTATATTTTAATGAAAAATTAAAACCCATGACATGCATTCTAATGACATTAGCCAAATATAACAATTATATTTTACTAAGGTAGTGTCATGCTCAATGCAAATTAATTTTCATTAAACAATATAACACTTATATTAATAATGAAAATCAAGCATATCATATCATACAAGATAACATTTATATTTTGGTATGATGCATGGACGTGCTTATTAACACATACAACTATATAATATAACACTTATATTAAATAAAACGTATGTTCATGCTTATAATAATATCATACATCCAAATAGTATAACACTTATATTAAATATGATGCATGATAATGTTTATCATAAAGTGGGATTCTAGACTATATGGCATACATTAGAGAATATATCTAAAAAATAATTTAATAATGCATCTCATGCAAAATTAAATTAAATAGCAAAAATAGACCAATTTTGGGCACCCCTAATACTAATTAAATCAATATAATCAAATTATATCAATTTAATTAATTAAAAAATATAAAACTACATAAAATACAAAAAAAATGGAAAACTGCTTCAAGCCCGCATTGAACTCATGGCCTCATGAAATTTGGGCGCACACTACTACCAACGAAAAGCGTCGCTACGCTTGCGCCTCTTTGTTGTAGCGTAGCGACGCTGTGCTCTATGCTGAAGCACAGAGAGCTTTTTTGCTTTGTTTTTGGTCCGGTTCCAGCAACTCTTGCCTTTCGAATGACACAGACTTACAGACTCGATAGTAGAATTAAAATCCCCAATACAACAGGCCCTTACACATTTTGATCACATCAAAATAGTAAATCTAAGGTGCCAAAATTGAAAACATCTATTTTGCAAACTCATATTCAAAATGCAGAATTAAACACCCACCTTTTCTCCAAATTTTGTTTCCATGACTTATTCTGGTAACACTACGGATACGACCCACTTTGTAATTGTTACAAGGAGTTGTAAAGTGTTACAAGCAATTTGATCCTAATCATTCATGTGGAGACATGTGAGTGAGGGTATCCTATGCAAAGAGTTTGTATAAGACCAGACCGCGAAATGTTTGGGATCGGGTGTTTTCACGTCTCACCGTAGTGCCCGGTTTGTCTTGATTTCCGATTGATGAACATCCGAGACTGATTTGTTTTCCGGTAAGGCAGCCCTATGATCTCAATAGAATGAGATTGAGAAATTCTAGTCGTCGGCCGCCGAGCGACAAGAACAAGCAGGAGTCGTCCTATAACTTCTCTTTGTAACGTCATTAATTGTAGAAATTAACATTTGATAGGATGACAAATCTTTCCCTTGCCAAAATTCAAAAAGAGCCTAGAACTCCTCTTTGATTCTTCCTGGAGAATAGCAAGGTTGCCATCGTGGTGGTGTTCCCAAAGAAGAAAAGTTCTTGCATTCGTTGGAGTTCTCATCGGTTTGTGATTTAGAGAAGAAGAAGTCTCCCATAACGAAGACGGTCTTCAAAGTTAGGAAAAATTCTTTCTCTTAACTCTCGTCAAAAGCATTTGATTGCTTATCCCTTTTGTATGTTCTTTGTAATTTTGGTTTTACAAAAACAAATTTAATGGCACAAGAAAGCTATTGAACTATTGATGATTTTCTTGTAAACACAAGATTCATCAAGATTTTGGTCAAAGCCATAAGATTTTATCGCAGTATCAAATCTTATAATCCAAGATCTAGATGCTTGTTTCAATCCATAAATGGACCAATTACGCTTGCAAACCATTTGCTCTTAACCTTGTTGAATGAATCCTTCTAGTTATTTCATGTAAATGGTCTCTTCAAGATTACCATTCAAAAAGGCAGTCTTGACATTCATTTGCCATATATCATAGTCATAATATATGACAATAGACAAGAGAATTCAGATATACTTAAACATGACAACAAGTGATAAGTTTCTTCATAGTTCACTCCCTCAACCTGGGTTTAACCCTTTGCCACTAGTCTAGCCTTGAAAGTTCACACCTTTCCATCTACACCTCTTTTCCTCTTATAGATCCATTTACAACCCATAGGTTTTACCCCATCAAGTTAATCTACAAGCTCCCAGACTAAATTGAAGTACATAGACTCCATTTCAAGATCCATAGCTTTAACCGATTCATCTTTGTCCACATCGTTCATTGTGTGATTATAGGTCAATGGATCCTCAACTTCATCGTCTGGTATGATGTCTTGATTGCAGTTGTAGGTGGGTTTACAAGCCTCCCACTACGACGAGGCTCCCTCAACTCTTGAGAAGGATGTGTACGATTTGATGAAACCCCACCAACAACTCTTGTTAATGTACCAGCTTCTTCAACAACTCTTGTTGAAGTTTTAGTCGTTTTATTGGTAAGTTCTTCTAACACTACTTTTATGCGCGGTATTACTCTCTTATGTGATTTTCTTCAAAAAAAAAAAATATAACATTTGTCGATACACATACTTTATTTAGTTCTGGATCAAATAAAAGACCACCTCTCGTTTCCTTGGGATAATGTACAAATAGGCATACTCTTGAACAAGGTTTTGATTTCTTAGGATTTTTTTCAAGCAAATGTGTTGGACAACCCCAAATTCTAAAGTGTCGTAAACTACCTTTACAACCTCTCCATAATTCCAAAGGAGTTTCAGAAACACTTTTGGATAGAACATTTTTCAAAATGTATAATGTAATCGTTACTACATAACCTCAAAACGAGTCTTGCAATTGAGCATAACTCATCATAAACCGAACCATGTCTAACAAGGTTTTGTTTCTCCTTTCTGATACACCATTTTGTTGAGGTGTACCAAGTGCTGAGAGCTGAGATGAAATTTCATGTTCTATCATATAGTTCTGAAAATTTAAATCCATATACTCTCCGCCTCGATCTGATCAAAATGTTTTAATAGTCTTTCCTCACAAGTTTTCAATTTCAGCCTTATTCTTTTTGAACTTTTTAAGAGCTTCAAACTTGTGTCGCATTAGGTAAAGATATCTATATCTTGAATGATCATCTATGAAAGAGATGAAATATTCATACCCTCCTCTTGCCTTAACATTCATAGGACCACAAATGTCTGAATGTACAAGTTTTAAGGGTTCTTTGGTTCCATAACCTTTTCCACTAAAAAGTCTTTTGGTCATTTTGCCTTCAAGACAAGATTCACATATAGGTAAAGAGTTTTCTTCTAACTTGCTTAGAAGTGCACTCTTAACCAATTTCTCAATCCTATTGAGATTTATGTGGCCTAACCTTAGATGCCAAAGATAAGCATTTTCTTTTGCAGAAACCTTTTGTCTTTTATGTTGAGTCTTTGTGGTCTTGAACATTTTAGTATTAAGAAACAATTTAGATGCTAACAGCCTTCATACATATAAACTACTCTCTAAGTTTGCAGAACAAATAAGAATGTCATCTTTATAAATAAACACTTTATAAACATTGACATCGATGAAATAATTCTATTCTAACAAACACTGTACATAAATCAAGTTTCTTTTTAAGTCAAGAACTACAAATACATTCTTTAATGAAAGAAAAGATTTATGGAAGAGTAATTTGACGCCTTCCACTACAACCGCTGAAAGAAAAGATTCATATTAATTTAATATTTGAATCTTATTCAAACATTAGTACTCTCATAATATATAGTTTAATTTTGAATCTAATTCAAAATTAACTTGATATTATAATGTATCTCTATACATTATATTAATTGTATCATATACAATTAACTTAAAACCCTTTTAATTTGAACGATTCAAATTCTTCCAAAACTAAATATTTCTTGTTTTACCCTTGGTGAGCTAGTAGGGGGACCTAATGGACCTACGAATTAGAAGCTCCAATGATACTGGATTAATTAATGAAACTCTTTAATTAAATTAATCAACATTCATTAATTGTGTGGTTACTCCACTAAATTAATAAACATTCATTTACTGTAGGGTCACATATTTTTGTGCCCATGGATATAACCAATCAACAGTGAGTTAACCCTTCACGAATTGCTCTTAATTACAGCTGGGTCAAATTACCGTTTTACCCCTATAATTATATCTAACTCTTTAAGTCCCACTGATCCTCTAATAGACAATCTATTTATGGTCTTACCATAAACAAAACCCTCCCGGGCTACTGAGAGGGAGAGGTCTCATTGTTTAAGACTCGAAGTCAACACTTAAGGGAGAAATTCATGTACTTTCCCTATAGACGGGAAGGAGTGAATTCTATCTTGTCTAGCTATGTTCCCGACTGCCTACTTGGACAAATCCCCAAAGTAGTAGGCATATTGAGTCAGCGAATGTGGCCACTCTCACCCATACAGATCGAAGGACTACCCTCATAGACAGAAGTTCATAACCTAAGATTAAGTTCAACGGTGTTATAAAGAGAGATTGATTTTCTCGCGGTCCGGTCTTATACAAACTCTTTGTATAGGATACCTCCATTCACTTGTCTCCATATGAACGATTTGGATCAAATTGTTTGAGTTCTAAATGTTACAATTGTAACATTTACAACTCATGTAACAATTACAAAGTGGATCATATCCATAGTGTCACTAGGATAAGGCACCCAACCTTATCCTTATACTATAAACCATTTAGGTTATTACTTAAATATGATCCACTTGTATGTCAACTACATACCTGTTTAAGTTACATAAAATAACCTTGGATTTTTCTCTAATGGATAACTACATATGTAATATAATCAACCATTATTTCAAATAATTTATTAACTACAAGGCTTGAGAGCATATATCCCAACATGATCATCTTATGAAATATTAATCTCTTCAATTAACTAATTTACAAAGAGAGATTAATTATTTCATAGTATGATCTTATGTAAACGGTTTGTAACTGTTACAAAGTGGGTTGTATCCATAGTGTCACCAAGATAAGACACTCAACCTTATTTATGTACTATGGACCCTTTAAGTTATTATTTGAACATGACCAACCCAGGTAAGACAGCCAACATTACAAAGTTGGTCAATGTAGACATGAGGCGACTGTATTGCATAAGGTACATTGTCTATAGGTTAAAACTTAACCTCTAATCCTTGTTATCATTTACATTTTAACTTTACTATTAGCAACCAACCAAAAATTCACATGTTTTCACTGATTACCCTTGGTTTTCATTGAAAGTGTTGTCTTAGGAAGAATTGAATTGCTTACTAGTCTGTAGGATACGATACTTGGAAAACATCTAAATTACTTCTTATGATAGTATATGCGTGCACTATACCTTATAACTTTATCATCATATCACTCTGTTAGTGGCCTGCCAAGACCAAAAAATAAATAAAATAAAAGGCACTCTTACAAGCTTGTAGCAAGTAGGAAAAGGTTGTCTCATAGGGAATCGTGGACAAACTTACTGTAATTGATGAATTCAAGTTAACCAGGGGGGTTTGGTGATTGAGTGAAATTTAAAATGCATGTAATTAAATTGCGAGAATTAAAACGAAACTAGTTACTCTTGGAAATCCGATTCAAGGAAAATCAACATAAGGATTGGGTTGGCAAAAAAATCCGCATGGGTCGGGTCCATTTAGGGCCCTGACCAGATCAGGTCAGGGAATCCCTGGTTTGACCGTGGTTTGGGGGTCAAACTGGGGACTTCTTTGACCCCGACCCGGAATCCTCGACACCAACCTATTTAGTATAAAAATTAATTAATTATATATAAGATGGTTGACTCTCGCGCTCTCGCTCACAATCACTCTATCTCTCTCGCTCTCTCTCACACTCTTGCTCTCACTCTCAGTCTCGTTTTGTCTCACTCTCTCTCTCACTCTGTCTCACACTCTTTCTCGCTCGCTGTCACTTTCTCTCACACTCTCGCTCTCCCTCGGTCCAGCGGAGAACGAGGAACCCCGACTCCTATTCCCACCTACAAGTGGCGGGGATGGGGGTAAATTCCCCCCATGGGGGTGAAGACAGGGAACCCCATCCCTGGGCCCAGCCCCATTGCCAACCCTACCTGGGGGTAGGAATGGATTAGTTAACTTCTTATCATAGGAACTCAATTATAGAAATATTTGCTTTTAAACACACAACCATACTCCAATTTTACTCTAAAAGCCTCTAGTTAATGATTAAGCGAGTACTTAAATTGACCTAAACTATGCCAATTACCATTAAAGAAATCTTCCTTAGAAATCAATGAGATTTGCATTACGTACATTGAAGAAATAGTTGAGGCGTATGAAAAACAAGGTAGCCTATTTCAATATACGATTAACTAATGATTTTCATTAGTTCAAGTTCATCAACTAGGAGATTAAGATACAAGTGGATAAACTATACACAATGGTGCCACAAAGTTTACAAACATGCAAGACACATAAACTCGGCAAAAAAGATCAATCAAGCAAGAAGAGTCAATTCTATTGAGATGAATCAAAGTAAATATAATAAAAAATCATAAGAGTTTATAACAAATATCTCAAAGTTAAAAAAAGTTCAACAAGAATCTTATCCCTAAGTTGAATAAGTATCTTAGCCACTCTTAGCCACTCATAGTCTTCAGTCCAATGCAAAAATGATGAATAATCCAAAGCAAAAATGAAAAGGAAGTGAAAGGCGATAGAATTGAAGTTTTGGAATGCAAGGTCTCTTGATGGATGCTCCAAATCGGTTCCAAATTACCCTAGAAATTCGGGGGGATTGGAATGTATAAAATAGTCCAAGCGCCTAGGCGCTTAACCTAGAAATCGAAGTGCCACCCCAGGTGCTGGCCAGCGCTTGGGCGCTCAAGACTGTTCTTCATCCGCGCGGGCACCACTTGGAGCACCTAGGCACTTAGGGAAAGCACCCAGGCGCTCTCAAAATAGATGCTCTTGGGTTGCTAACGGCTAGGCGCTTCGACCAAGGGGGTTCTCAGCCTATAAGCACCTAGATGAGCGCCAGGTAGCACCCAGGTGTTCACTTGGGGTTGACCTTTGACTTTCTCCCCCATTTCTTCGATTGATGCTTCTGGAGCTCCAATTTGACTCATTTGCATCCTAAAACAGCTTTGTTGGTCAATGTCACCGTTCTAACTCTCAAGACCTACAAAAGCCAAGAAATTACTCAATAAAATCATGGAATGAGAGCGAATTAAGCGGGATAAAATAGCACCTTTTAGGCGCTATCACACTCGTATACATTTCGGCTCTGTTGCGGAGGACTAGTTTATTTTTCAATTTTGATTTGACAATGCAAGTCAATGCAACCGTATTGAACCTATCTCAAGGAATCTAATTGTTGCTTGTTTTCTTCAAGTAGTATATAAGAAAATGGCCTTACCTTTTTTAAGTTGATCCTAAGATAGAAAAGACCTTTTGTCTATTAATGTAAGAACAAAGATGAAATAGTAGAGAGCAGAAGGAGTTAAAATGAACAGGAAAATCTAGAAGAAGCTACTTACATTCAACAATTCCTGATAGATCCCACTAGAGACGATCCTCCCATTCCTCTTAGAAATAGAGTACAACAAAATGGCCACAAACGGCAACAAACTCCACAAGTTGTACCTCCACAAAATTCTATCTTCATAGCAGAAGATAAAGATAGCACTATAAAAGACTAGCCTTGATGTTTCAGACACTAGATTCTAGAACCCTAGATCTGCCAATAGGGGCACCCTCATTCTAGATGAAGCCTCCTATGCTTCAAATGTTGAATACGTCCAGACAGTTCGCAGGACTACCACATAAGGATCCATATAAACACCTTAATTAATTTATGCGTATTTGTAGTTCATTCAAAGTACCTGGAGTGCCTGTAGAAACTCAAGACTAAAATTGTTTCCATATTCTGTACCAGGAAATGTAGAAGCGTGGTTGGATTCGTTTCCACAAAACTCGATCACCGCATGGAAAGACTTGGTGGAGAAGGTTTTGGAGATATATTGTTCACTCGATAAAAATGCAAAACATAGAGGAGATATCATTGCATTCAAGCAAGCTCCACAAACTTGAGTCGTTGATGAAGTGTGGGTGAGGTTCAAAAGTAAGTTAGAAAGTGCCCACATCTGTTCTGTTGGGTTTTATGCCCTTAAGTTTGTGGTGTGTAAATAAACTATTTATTGATGATTAATAAAATAAATGATTATTTTATTTTGTATTTAAATTTGCATAACTTAATCGAATAAAGTAAAATCTAAGGTTATTTTATTAAAACTTAAACAGTAAACAGTATGTACTTGACATACATGCGGATCAAGTAATAACCTAAAGAGTCTATAATATATAGACAAGGTTGGGTACCTTATAACACTATGTATACGAGTCACTCTGTAATTGCATGCAATAAAGAGTACCTTATACAAAGAGTATGTATAAGACTTATTCGCGAAGTAATTAATCTCATTGTTCTTACATAGAAATAAAATAAAATGGCATTAATAAAAGGTAATAAATGAATAGATAATTAATTAAAAGAAGGTATAATCAAAATTGTGGTGGGAGGAGGTTGTTAAACACGTGTTTTGTGGAGGGGATGTTTGGGTGTGAGCCATGTGGAAAAAGTATGGTTAAGAAAAAGAATAATTAGAAATTAAAACCAAAACCAAATAACCAACAAAGAAGGAAAATCAGGGGCAGTTAAAAATTGAGGATTTGAGTCTTTTCTTGGAAGACTTTTGGAGAGATTTTTGCTTTCTGCTCGGTGAGTTCGATTATGCAACGATTTGGGTTATTGTATTCGATCACAAATCCTTTTGTATTGTGCCTTTCAATAGTTGGAAAGGGTTGAAGGGTGATTCTTTTAAGAACTTGTAATGACATGGTTTAGTGGGCTTAGTTGAAGGACGATGTTTCCTAGAAGAAAATGGATAGGAGAAATCTAAAATGAATTATGGGGGTTTGCTTTAAGGATAATTTGAATGATTTGTTAGGGTTTTCAAATTAAGCTAGAAAGAAGGAAAAAAAAAAAAAAAAAAAAAAACCCATCAGCCATGGTTGTTACAGAATGAAGAAGTGTGGAGGGAAGAGAGATGGGTAGGAAGATGCTGCTACCTGAGATAGAGAGATAATAGTGGAGAAATTAGTGGGATGGTTAATACAAGTGAACTAAATGAAGAAAGAGAAGAATATATATATATATATATATAATTAATTATGGCAATTTTGGAAAATTTTGGAAAATTTAAAAATAAATGTATTGTGCCCTAGAAATTACAAGATTTAATTAGGAAACAGAAAATTGGTTTAAATGTAAATGAAAATAGCACTGCAACAATAGAAATAAAGGAAATAAGATTAAACTAGATTATTTCAGTGTTAAATTGAATTAATATCCCAGGATAAACCGAAATCAGAGTAGCTTATGATCCAAATTTTACACTCCAAAAGTTCAATGAATGGTTTATTTTATAAAACTATTTACTGTTTAACTGGCAATATGAAGTTTAATTTTTCATAAAAGAGTTATGCGTTCATGTTGTTGTTAATTATGCTATAATTATTATGGGATTTTCATGATTTTGAATATAAGTTTGATTTCATATGTGTTTGAGATGTTTTGTGTTTATTATGAAACCATGTATTGATTGGATATGATTTTAATTGTTCAAAAATGGCAAGTATGTTTCAAGATATGATTTTACATGTAGAGATTATATTCATGTATACAACTTATGTTACAGAGTGCGATTTTAATTGTTCAAAAATGGCAAGTATGTTTCAAGATATGATTTTACATGTAGAGAGTATATTCATGTATACAACTTATGTTACAGTGTATAAGAGTGCGACTACGAATCTATAGTAGTTTGTACCATAGTTAATGAATAAAGGTTAATTAATTAATCTTGAATCATTGACGGAGGTTTATAAGATCCTCGTGCCAGCTCACAACGGATCAACAAGGATCAAGGTATTGAAAATATAATTTGCAATATTCAAATTAATTTAGGGAAAAATATATTTATTGTATCAAATACAATCAATATAAAATTTAATGTATGAAGATACTTTATTATATAGTTATGAATATGATTCAAATTTAAACTATGTAATATAGGAGAATTAATGAACTTGAATATGATTCAAATAACAAATTAATACAAATGAGATTCATATTAAAATTATAGTTAAAAGAGAAATTTGCATTAGAATATGATTCAAATATTTATTTAATTAAATATAAGATAATTAATTAATTAATTAATTAATTAATTTAACTCCCCTTTATTAGAGGGGGTGTGGGGAGAAGTGGGTAGAAATTCTCTCCGTACTCCTACATTTCATATAGAAAGAAGTTATTTTGTATTTTAACACGAATACAAATTTGGCCTTTAATGTCCGTGGAAAACCGATATTATAGAGGTATAATGTCGATTCAAAATCGATGTGGAAGATCAAGTTATTAAAGGTTTTCAATGTTAGTTGTCTTTAGTGTTAGTTTTCCACTGACATTATACATGACTAACATTTCAATGCCAACTACCTTCAACGTTGGTTTTCAACTGACATAGTATACCATTTTTAATGTCGGTTTTCAACCGACATTGAACATCATCTTCAATGTCAATCTTCACCTACTTTTTGTCAGTAATTTTCCGATATTAAATGCTTGTCATCGTTTTGTTATTGAAAAAGTTCTATATATTTTTTTTTCTTTTTTTTGCTTATGCATGTGCAAATCAATAATATTTCTCTCTCTTTTTTTTTAGAAACAATTATATTTCTCTTTTACCTGTACATGCACAAAATAAAATCTTAATTACTTTTATACATCCAACTAAAAAAAAAAGTACAAAAATTAACTAATTCACAACAAAGTGATAAATTGTTTAACTAACCTATCAACAAGTTATATTGACAAATATATACATAAAGCTTTAAAGTCTAAAGATCTAAAGAGTTGGTTGTCTACATTGGAGGGTCATAGAGATACATCTAGCAAAAATAAACAAGAACAAAGCTAAAAAAATTGCACAATTGAATCTCGTCATACCAACAAAATCCTGCCAATTTAGAGGTTTTCCTTGCCAAAAAAACATGTCTTTCTTTAGCATACATCGAAAACTACAATTAAAAACTAAACATCACTGCAAAAGTTCAATGGATTGTTTAATATGGTGTTTTCACTAACTGAGACATTTGAAAAGTTGTTCTTCATTAATTTAGGAAAATTTATAAACTTATAAACACAAATAACTTTATGAAAACCATAAACAAATTTTATGAACCCAAACACGTAGGCTTGTCAAATCTAAGAGAAAAGACACTAGTGAAAAAATTGGGCTATAGTAGCCATGAACAATTTAATAATTTAAGCCATGAATAATTTAACAATTAAACAACTTAAGCATGGAAATATGAATTTGATTTCAAAACCGAAGACAAAACTAAAAACACGAAGCCACGAACTTATCAAAAACAAAACTATTTATAAGCTACATGTTCCAATATCAAAATTAAACACAACTTATCACCAACATTATTTTCAATACATTCATTAAAGTCTTTTAGCATACTAATTATAAATCCAAAAGTAACAGGACTACCAACCATAACAAAACTAACTAACAAAGTAATTAACATAACAACTCTCTTTTTCAACAAACCAATGACAATCAAGCAACAAATATTATCAATAGAAGCCATGAAAAATTTTACAACTGAAGCATGAAGATAGGAACTTGATGTCAAAACCCAAGACAAAACAAAAAACATGAAGCCATGAACTTAGCAACAACAAAACTATTCATGAGCTACACATGTTCCAATATTAAAATTAAAGACAACTTATCATCAACACTATTTTCAATACATTCATTGAAGTCTTCTAGCATACTAATTATAAACCCAACAATATAACTACCAACCATAACAAAACTCACTAACAAAAACATTAACATAACAACTCCTCTCATTTTCAACAAACCAATAACTACCAAGCAACTAATTTTATTGATAGAAGCCATTACCAATTTAACAACCCAAACAACTAAACTTATCAATAACAAATCTATGAGTATCATAACTGCAGGATAGTCATAGCAATTCATTTATAGAAAGAGTTTGAAGATATACATAACATAAGTATATTTAGAAAATGAGAATAGGTAGGCTTATTTTTTTGCCGGCCACTATAGTTGGTTTTCTAGGCTTGATAGGCTCCTCTCAAGCTCAGTTTCAGCAAGATACATAAACATAAAACATATAACGCTCATCTATGTTTACATTTTTTTTAAAAAAAAAAACATGAACAAACCTTTATACATGCAAACAAGTCAAAAGGCAAGTATTTCAATGGGAAAAAGTGTTACAACATTGTGGTTGGGTAATTTTACTATAGGCAAAACCTGCGCAACATGTTGACGAAATTGTCAGAGGCGTCATTTCATGTCCGGGAGTAGATTCTGCAGAATATCTTTTCCATATCTGTCAATGTGATCTATAAATTTTCATATCTACCTTCCTTATTTTCGTGCAAAGCATACTTATTCGCTCCAAAAGATATTTTCCAAGCTAGCCATATTTATATTGTAATCTTATTCAATTTACGGTTAGCCGCATTATTAGAAAAGTGTGTATTGAGAGTTTTAAGCTTAGGGTTTGTCTAAGCCTCAACTCCTATGTGTTGCTAGTGAAAATCTTTGTATTTATTGTTGAGATTTTGGTTCGACAACCATCGTAGAACTTGGGAGGAGTTTTATATTGATATTATATTTGGAGGGAGCCTAAGTATGTTGTATTGAGGGGATCTCAATCAAAATTTGGGGAAAGCTTGCTTATCAAGGTGAGGGGATCTCACACTTAGGGGGAGCCTAAGTATGTTATATTGAGAGGATCTCATACAAAGATTGAAGAAGCATTTTTGTAGAATTGAGAGGAGCTCAAACTTAGGGGGAACCTAAGTTGAAATTGAAGAGGAAGCTATACATGAGTCACTAAAGATGGAGTCTATTAGATAAGTACTTGTCGTTGTAATTGCTAAACTCTTTATATAGTGAAGTTTCGTTCCACTGGGCACATAGCCCCCAAGACATAGGTGATTTTTCACCAAACTGGGTTACCAACCTTTGTGTCAATATTTCTCTGTTTGCTTCTGTTTTGCCCATTTTTCATACATATTGTTTGTGACATCGCGCTTAACATTGTATTATGTGTTAGATCTGCTTGTTTTTCAATTGGTATCAGAGCGGGTTGACTCTGTGTGTTCGTTGAGTTCTTTAATGGAGTCAATTAGGGAAGGTGAATCAATGACACGTCCCCATATGTTAGATCATACAAATTATTCTTACTGGAAGGCTAGAATGACAGCCTTTTTGAAGTCTATTGACAACAAAACATGGAAAGTTGTAGTGTCTGGGTGGTCTCCTCCAGAAACGACTGATGCTCAAGGGAAGAAGAGTATGAAACATGAGAAAGATTGGACCGAAGAAGAAGATGGAGCTTCCTTGGGAAATTCCCGTGCTCTCAACGTCATTTTCAATGGGGTCAACAAGAATATTTTCAAACTAATTAATAAATATGTTTCTGCCAAGGAAGCATGGGATATTCTAGCAGTAGCTCATGAAGGAACGTCCAAGGTAAAGTTGTTAAGGTTATAACTTGTTGGGTTTTATGCCCTAAAACTCGTAGATTGTAAATGTAAGTATTTGATCGTCATTAAATCATTAATAAAGAGTTATTGATGTGTCACTTCAATAAGCGTTATTGATTGTTTTTGTTTGTTTTGTCTAATAACCCTAAATCCAATCAACTAACATCCTAGGTTGTTTTATGAGTCCTGAACTGTATGTGGAGACATATGGAGATCAATGTTCAAGATAAAGTCTAAATGGTCTATAGTATAAGGATAAGGTTGGGTTGTGATGCCCCGAATTTTCAGGTATTTTTCTCCTTATTAAGTATCCATTTCTAATTGTTTAAACGTGGAATTTTGAGGTTAATAAGAAATTTAAAGGAATTGGTTAATTACTTGGTAGTGGAGTAAAGTGATTCTAAGGAGTGGGGGAAAGAGGGAAAATAAATAAATAATAATAGTAATAACAATAAGTAAAATATTAATTTGGGGGTTGAGTTTATTTATTTAAGGAAAAGGAAGAGGAAAAAGGGGAAAAACAAAATAGGTTATTTAAATTAGTTAGAGTTTGGTCTTGGGAAAAGGAAAGAGGTTTAGCTTTTGGTCATTAAATAGGGTTGGCTTCTCATTTTGCGTGCAGTCAAAGAAAAAGAGAAAAAATAACCCTATTTCTTCCTTCAACCTTACGCGTCGCTGCCTCTCCCCTCAACTTCTCCTCCTCCTGCCTTCATCGTCCACCGCCTCCCACCAGCGCTGCTGACGCCATCTCGCTCAATTGGGTCTTGTTCGGTCGTCGTCGGGGAGTCACTTCGCCAGTCGCTTAAGCCTACAGGAAACCTTTCATCGCATTGTAGGTGTGTCTCGCTCGGTGTCTCACTTTCGCTTGATCGTTTTCGCTCAGAAGGTCTCGCTCTCACTCAGAAGGTCTTACTCTCACTGAAAAGGTCTTGATCTTGCTCGGGCGGTCTCGCTCTCGCTCGGGTAGGTCTTGCTCATCTTCGTTTTGTTGCCGCCTCCCAATTTCAGATTTGGTTAGGTAAGATTAGTGGTTTCGGTTTAAACCACATGTTGGGTGAGGTTACTTAGTTGCTATGCAAAAAAATTGTTTAAATTTAAGTTGGAGTACCTAACTTGAATGAATCTACATTCTAGGTTTTAATGAAGGACTTCGAGTAACGGGTGGGCGTGGCTTGCTAGTTAGACGTATCCCAAGGTAAAGGACTTACTACTAAGTCTATGTTGATGCCTGTGGTTACCTATTGACTGAATCGTGGTTATTGTATGGTCTGGATTATTGCATTGACTGGTTATGATTATTGTGTCCACTGGAATGATAGTTATTTAACTTATTATTATGAATTGGAAACTCTACTTGATTATGATAGTGATGGTTGATTATGTTACTGACGACTGCTATGTCACAGTGATTATTATCCTGTTTATCATGCCTTGTCCCCCTATTGACGTGGACCCTTGAGTACACTGACTATGATTACGATTATGATTATGATAAGGTGTCCCTCGAGAACACCACCTATGTTTATGTTTATAACCGTGACCTTTGGGATCACTGCGTGCCTCCGGGTACTACTTATGCCTATGCCAATGCCTATGTTGGGTACACGGGTGCACATGATAAAAGGCTAACAACTTCACCTAGTAGGCTCCATAGTGGCTCTCTTACTGAGTATTATTACTCACCATTTTCTATGATTTTTTCTTAGGTAAGGGACGGGATAGACAAGTGCATGATAAGGGAATCTGTGACCACGCCATGGGACTGTTGTTGCTTCTGCACCCTAAATTCATGCATTTACTCTCTACGACATAGATCGTTTTCTTAATGATCACGTAGAGTAGTGATCCCATATTTATTCATTCTTTCCTTTGTCTGTTGTTATTTTGTGAAATTCTTGGTCAAACTTTTCTTCACATGTTTAAGGAGACCTCGTTAAATGATGTATTTTCTTTACATTCGATTTAAATAAAGTATCCAAATTTAATTCTGTTCGGCCTTATGTTAAAACATGTCTCTTTATCCAAGTTTCAAAGTGTTTACCAAAAACATTCATGCATAGTGTAATGCCCTGCTAATCTGAAGGTCGGGTCATTACAGTACCTTATCCTGATGACACTATGGATACGACCCACTTTGTATTTGATACAAATACAATGATCTAACGCATTTGTGTAGGTGACATGCGAGTGGGGGTATGCTATGCAATTAGTTTGCATAAGACCGAACCATGAAATAGTGATCACTAGATGTAACTTCGTTGACTAGTTAGATTTCTATTTCAATAGGATGACCTAGACAACTTAGTCATAATCATGAGTATATTATGAACTCCTATCTACGATGGATTGTCCTTTGATTTGTATGGTAGCCATTTTTCGACTCAATATGCCTACCATCTTGGGGACAAGACCGAGAGGGGACTGGGAACATAATTATACAAGATGAAATTCACTCATTCCCATCTTTAGGATAAGTAGATAAGTGTTCCTGTAAGTGGTGTCTTCAAGACTTGAACAAAAGGCTCTACCCTCTCACTAGCCCGAGAAGAGTTTCTATTTAATGGTTGGACTATAAATAGGTTATTCATTAGAGGAGCACTGATACTTAAGGATTTAGAAGTAACCCAAAGGTAAAATGGTAATTTGACCCAATGAGTGTTACGAACACTTGTGAAGAACTAATTTGCTGTTATTGATCTATATCCATGGCACAAAAATATATATGCAGTGAGGAGAGTGCAACTGTGGGTCTTTAGTGGAGTGTAACCACAGTTAACGAATATTGATTAATGTGGTCAATGATTTTAGCCGATTAATCTCATATCTTTGGAGCCTCTGATCTGTAGGTCCATTAGGCCCCATTCCTAGCTCGTAAAGAGTGTTGAGGTATTTATGTCTTGAATGAAATTTGAAATGTTCAAATTTACTTAGGAAAATAGTATAATGTATGATGATACATTATAATAGAAAGTTTATTTTGAACTTTATAAAATAAATTTAATTTTGGATATGATACAAAATTAATTTTTGAGAGAATTAAATATTTGAAGAAGTTCAAATATTAATATGAATTAGATTCATATTAAAACTATAGGTTAAAATTAATGTGTATTAGATGCACATTAAAACTATAAGTTATGAGAGAATAACAATTGAATATGACTCAAATGTAGGTTAAATTAAATATTAGATATTTAATTTGACAATTAATTAATTAAAGAATTAATTTTTCTTAATTTATTTTAATTAAATTTGATTTAATTAAATTAAATGAATAAAACTATAGGTTATATGGGAGATGTTCATTTAAATATGATTTAAATAAATAAATAAATAAAATTAGATTTAATTGATTATTAATTATTTATTATTTATTTTATTGTTAAATTAAATAAATAAATAAATAAATGGGGAGGGGGGGGGGGTGGTTTAATCTTATGTCTCCTGATCTCTCTCTCCATCTATGCCTGCAAAATGAAAAATGGCATAAGAGTTCTGTGGTCTTTTTTCCTTCTCTTCTTGCTCTCTAAAATTCTCTCTAGCAAAATGTTTTTCCTATACTCAGAAGAGGATCCACAATCCTTTATCTCAAAATCTCAAAGAATAGGAGAGGTTCATGGTGGTGGTGTTAAGAGTCGACAAAGGAATGTAAGGCTTCTAACTCTAAAGCATGCTTAACCTTAGAATTAATACAGTAGGTTTTCTGTATTTTTTTCCAAATGTATGGGTATTTCAAAATCCCAATTAATTTTGAGTCTGGTTATATAGTTCTTCTGCTGTGTTAGGGATTTCAACCCTACACTTCCAACAACCAAATTTGAATCTCTGAGGATGCTTGAAGATGAGACTGTTGCCGAGTTCAATGTGCATTTGCTAGATATAGCCAACAAATTCTTTTGGTCTTGTTGAGAAAATCTCTAAAGAAAAGCTGGTTTGTAAAGTGCTTCCCTCTCTTCCAAAAAAGTTTGATATGAACGTTACAGCCATAAAAAAGGCTCAAGACATAGCTAACATGAAGGTTGATGAATTGTTTGGCTCTCTGCGCACCTTTGAAATGACATTTGATGATAAAACCCAAAAGAAAATCGAAGGTATTGCTCTACAATCTTTCGTAAGCAATGATGCTTCCTCGATCAAGATCAAAGAAACTGATGAAAATCTAGTTGAATCAATTTCCCATATGACAAAGTAATTTGACAAAGCTCTTAGACAATGGGACAGATGTTCAGTATCCCGTGGAAACTATGTGTCCTCCAATGTCAAGGACATTAGTAATGTCAACGATAACCTTAATACAAAGCTTTTAAAATTCTCTGAAAAGAAGATAGAAAGTGACAATGGAGCCAACAATTGTCAGAATGTCAAAGGAAAAAATTTTAGATGTCAAGAATGTGAAGGGTTCAGACACTTTCAAATTGAATGTCCAAACTTTCTAAGTATACAGAATAAAACGATACTCTACTACCTTGCCAGATGATGAAACGGAGTCAAGTAGTGACTCTAATGAGGAAGTTCAAGCTCTTATGGGAAGTCTTTCTTTTAAATATTGTAATGTGATTGATCCTTCTAATGAATGTATTCTTGTGGTAGGAAAGGAAACATAACAAAATGCAGTTACCTCTGAAAACTTATCCTTTGAAGAAGTTTATCAATGGTGGATAGATGATTCTCCTGCCTTGTCAATTCAAAAGGAGAGAATTGAGAAACTCATCAAAGATAATCATCGTCTTCTGAGCACCATTGATGAGCTAAGGAAAGAGTTGAAAGCGTCAAAAGTGGAACTTGAATCGATGTCAAAGTCTATTCGCATGATGAACTCAAGCACTGATGATCTTAACATGATTCTATCCTCTGGCAAGCAGGTTTCTGATAAGCGTGGCATTGGGCTCACTCAACATGGGAAGAAGTTCTATAAAGGTGAATCATCCCTGTTAAATCATTTTGTTCAAGCCCAAGATTTACCAATGTCAATTCCAATGTCAAAGACAAAGGAAACACCAACATCTCTAGTGGATCATAATGTAAAAGAAGAAATAGATTTGTCATTATTGTGGCAAATAAGGTCTTATTTGTCCCTATTGTTTCAGCCTATATGGAAGAATTAGTCACCTATCGTCTTGGAAGTATTCTAGAGGAACCTGACTAGTTACTAATCCTAGCAAATATGTGCACATGAATAAAATGGAATGGAGAGTCAAGAAAGTTAGTCCTTCTTCTGAGATAAGATGTCAAGTTGCTTTCACTTCCCTTCAGTTGTCTTCAAAAGAGGACTAGTACTTTGATAGTGCATGTTCTCGTCACATGGTTGGTGAAAAGTCATTTGTCACCAATGTGTAACCATGCGAGTTTGGTCATGTTACCTTTGGAGATGGAGCAAAAGGGAAAGTTCTGGGGAAAGGACGATTGTTTACGCCGGACTTCCAGCACTGGAAGATGTCATTCTTGTGGAAGGGTTAACAACATACCTAATCACCATAAGTCAGCTATGTGATCAGGGCCTTGCTGTAAGCTTCTCAAAAGAGAAATGTTTGATGACTAACAAAGACAATGTGACTATCATATCAGGTACGCATTCTTATGAGAATTGTTACTTGTGGACTCTTAATGTTAATCATGTTTGTAATAACCTCAAAAATGATGAAGTTGTGCTCTCCCCCCAGAAAAGTGGAATAGTCAAGGGCAAAAATAGGATTCTTCTAGAGACGACTCTTGATATGATGCAATGCACTAAACTTTTACCATATCACCTTTGGGTTGATGTTATCATTACTGATTGTCATGTTTTCAATTGCCTTGCTCTTGAGTCATGGTATGCATGCCCAAATTATGAAATATGGAGGGAAAATAACTTTAATAATGTTAAATATTTCCATATATTTGGTGGCACATATCATATACTAACTAATTGTGCCTTGAGACAAAAATCAGTTCCAAGAAGTGATTACAGTAATTTTCTGGGATATTCTACCAATAGTCCAACGCATTTTGATTACAAACTGTAACATGCTCTATTTTTAAAGAATTCAAAAGGAAAGTTGATTGTTTCTCAACTTTATGGTGATGACATAACTTTAAGAGATGATGACATAGTTTTCAAAAGGGTGTCTCAGAAGATGGTGGAGCATTATGTCCAACAAAAACAAACTGAGCTTGAAATGAGTTTGGTCAAACAACATACTCACTTCTTGAGATCTCAGAATAAACATATGGAAGTTAGGGAGGTTGTTTAATGTGAATTTCTCAGGAGAACCTTACATTTGTGCAGAACTATCTTATAGCAATTAAAGATATTTGATCAAATAAAGTTAAAGTGAGTCAAGTCAGCATTTATAAACAGGATGTATATTTATCAAGGTACTCAAACATCTAGTTGTAAAATGGTTAGTAAATCAGTAAAAAGAATAAAGACCTTCAAGAAGGGTAGTTTTCCATCAAGAGTCAATGCCTATGGTGTTTGAATGAGAGGTCTTTCCTTCTCTTTCAGTGGTGCCTTTGCTACAAATTTATTTGTCTATAAGAAGAGAATTGAGCTTATGATACATAAGAAAACTAAGAAGGAAATATGTGTTGTTAAACGTGTGGTCCTAACACTAAAATACCTCATCGATCATGTCATTGAGTTCATCAGGTATGTTTCTATGGGTATTTCATTTAAGTTCTCTGGCTTCCCTAAAGATTTTGAAGGTAGTACATCTACAACTAAATCTAATTTTTCTGTTGAGAAATCTAGTAATTTGACTCTTCTTGACTTGGTTGTGGGTACTGAAGAAACTAAAGTTGTGAGTGGTGACCAAATCATTAATAATATTGATAGTACTGTAATGGAGTTTATGAATCTTGTTGATCATGATAACCATGTTGTTAATCATGTTGAGTTGTTTGATGTTTTGCTTCTGCTAAAATTGTGATTGATCATACTGTGGCTGCTGAGATCATTGTTGAGCTTTATGTGTTGTGTATTGTCATTATTGATAATATTGTTCTTTATAAATCTTTGGATAAAGTCTTTATGTCTCATGATATAGCTGGTCAATCTATTGTTCCAACTAGAAGCGTTGGAAATATGAGTCATATGCTTGTTATTTCATCTGAAAAATATAGAGAATGTTAAGTCTCTGATTATTGATCAAGTTGAATTTAGCATTTCTGTTGATACTGAGACTATTTCCCAAGAAACTGTTGATCCTATTATTTATAAGGATACTGTTAATGCTTTTGTTGGTATTGATTGTGTTTCTGAGGTGAATAAAGTTGTTACTATTGTTTTAACTAGTCAATTGGATGTTGTTTTTGAGAATGGGTTAAGGGATGTCTATGCTTCTATTATGGTGTCTACTAGTGGTGGTACTATGAATCATTCTGTTGAATTAGATGTGCAAGAGAAAATGATTGTTGATAGTGGTCTGGTCGATCAAACTATTGTGATTAATGATTATCAGGATGCAAGAAAAAATGATGTTGTTGAAAATGTTGGCAAACTTGAATCAAACATTGGTTTGCATGATGATAGAGATAAGTCTACTGTTAATAAACAAGAAACTAGAGTTTCTGGAAATATTGCTCCTATTGCTTATGTGAATGTGGTAGGTGATTCTATTAGGTTGAGTGTGTTTCTACTGTTACCAGTGGTAATAGTGATATTATTTCTGAAGATATTTATGAAATTGTTGATGCTTCTGTCTTAGCTTCTATTTGTATGGATACTGCAAGTAGCCATGCTAAGTTGCCGTTGTCTGAGAAAAATGTTGTTGACAATGACTTAGCTAAAAGTCTTGTTGGTCTGGTTGTTGTGTGTGTTGAGAACTCAGTCATTGGAAATGGTTCTTTCTATGTCAATGTGGAGTTAAATGTCTCTGACAGTCTTGGTACTGTTCTTTCCAATGCTAGAGAAAGTGCTAGAGTTGAGGATGTGTCTTTTGTTGTTGAGGTCATGTTTAATGATGTTTGGGGTGAAGGATCTGGAGGTGAACAAAGCTCTAAGAAGATTGATGAAACTCCTTTGAGTGATTGGAGTAGAAAGAATAAAATGAAAAATGTTGATGTTGATTTTGTTATCAATAAAACTGTTTTGGATTTGGGCATGGCAAATTTAGGTTCTAAGGGGCTTAAGGAAGTTAGTATATATAATATTCCTACTACTGGTCATGTTGATGCTGAAGATGTTGTTGATTATGTTGTTTCCAGTGTTGGGCCTAATATCAGGGATATATCCTTTGGTGATGATGATATTGTTCTTGCGGTCTTCAGCAAGTTAAGAAAATGGACTACTGCTATTAAGAAAGAGGTTTTTAATTTACCTCAGAAGTTTGTTTGAAATAATGTTCTAAATGTGAAGTTGTGTATGCTAAATTTGCTCAAGAATTTGAGAGAACCAAGTAGACTAGTGTTGAGAAACGTCCTAGTAAGAGGTCTCTACGTTGTTTTCTTATAACTTGATATAAACCAATTGTTGGAAAGGGAAGCTTTCATGGTGGTTTTGGAGCATTGTTTTGCTACAAGAAAGGTTGTTCTTGGGCTCTCTAGAGGTGTTCGCAAGCATTGGTCTAAGAATGGACAACTTGTCATTGCGATCTCAGTGTCACTAATGTTAGTGTTAATCAACGTCATCTTGTGCTTGTCAACATCCAGGGCATTCCTTTACTGTTTGATGAGGATATTTTTCCCACTAATGATATTGATGTCTTGGATGGAGCTCTCCCTATTTCTTCTAATGTCGGAAACTGCGTTAAGTAGATCATCTCTAAATCATGGGCTTTATGTGTTATCATTCGGCACAATATTGCTTGCACAATTGAAGTGGATGACTTGTTAAAATTGGTAAGGTTATCTATACTTGTATTGATGTGGCCTCTATGGCTACATTAACTGCTAAGGTTAGACAATGCAAACTTTAACGGCTATATTAATAACTATGTTGATGGGTGGTCAGAGGTTTTTGATTATTCAAATTACTCTTATTGGTTATTGGTTGGTTGCTTGTTTCTATTGTGTTGGTTTTCATTATCTTTGGTTGTTTTTGTAAGCCAAGCAAAAGAGGGAAAAGGGGTTTTGTTTTGTGGGATTGTTAACTTTTCTAACCTGGTTAGGATTGATGACTCTTCTAATCTGGTTGGGCTTTCTTTCGCTATTGTGCTATGTTGTATTGGCATTGTTGTGCTTTGCTATATTGTTTGTTTTTCCTTAAAAGATAGCCAAAGCGGGAGTTTGTTACAACATTGTGGTTGGCTAATTTTATTACAAGCAAAACTTGAGGAACATGTCGATGAAATTGTTGAAGATGTCGTTTCATGTCCAGGAGCAGATTCTGCATAATATCTTTTCCATATCTGTCATTGTGATCTGCAGATTTCCATATCTACCTTCCTTATTTTCGTACAAAGAATATTTATTCACTCTAAAAGATTTTTTCCAAGCTAGCCATATTTATATTGTACTCTTATTCAATTTTAGAGTCAGCCGCATTATTAGAAAAGTGTATATATAGAGTTTTGAGCTTAAGGTTTGTCTAATCCCCAACTCCTATGTTTTTTTAGTGAACATCTTTGTATTTGTTGTTGAGATTTTGGTTAGGTAACCATTGTAGAACTCGAGAGGAGTTTTATATTGATATTGTACTTGGGGGGAGCATAAGTATGTTGTATTGAGGGGATCTCAATCAAAACTGGAGGAAAGCTTGCTTATAAAGGTGAAGGGATCTCACACTTAAGGGGAGCCTAAGTATGTTGTATTGAGGGGATCTCATACAAAGCTTGGGCTATTTTTGTAGAATTGAGGGGAGATCAAACTTAGGGCTGTTGGGTGGTTTTGTGCCTAAAATTCATAGATTGTAAATGCAATTATTTGACCGTAATTAAATCATTAATAAAGAATTATTGATGTGTTATTTCAATAAGCGTTATTGATTATTTTTATTTGTTTGTCTTAATAACCCTAAGTCTAATAAACTAACATCTTAGGTTGTTTTATGAGTCTTGAAATGTATGTGGGGACATACGGAGATTAATGTTCAAGATACAGTCTAAAGGGTCTATAGTATAGGGATAAGGCTGGTTACCTTACCCTGGTGACATTATGGATACGACCCACTTTGTATTTGATAAACAAAATGATCTAATGCGTTCGTGTAGGTGACATGCTAATGGGGTTATCCTTTGCAATGAGTTTACATAAGATCAGACCACGAAATAGTGATCACTAGATGTTACTTCGTTGATTAGTTAGGTTTCTATTTCAATAGGATGACTTAGGCAACTTAGTCTTAATCTTGAGTATATTATGAACTCCTATTCACGAGAGATTATCCTTTGGTTTGTATGGGTGAGAGTGGCTGTTTGCCGACTCAATATGCCTACCATCTTGGGGACAAGACCGAGAGGGGAGCTGGGAATATAATTGTACAAGATGCAATTCACTCATTCTTATCTTTAGGGTAAGTAGATGAGTGTTCCCTTAAATGGTGTGTTTGGGACTTGAACAAATGGCCTTACCCACTCACTGGCCCGAGAGGGGTTTTTGTTTAATGGTTGGACCATAAACAGGTTGTTCATTATTGAAGCACTGGTACTTAAGGATTAAAAAGTAACCCAGGGTAAAACGATAATTTGACCCAACTGGTATTACGAACACTTGTGAATGACTGATTTGCTGTTATTGGTGTATATCCATGGGCACATAAATATATCTGCAGTGAGAAGAGTGCAGTCGTGGATCTTTAGTGAAGTGTACCCACAGTTAACTAATATTGATTAAGGTGGTTAATGAGTTTAGCCGATTAATCTCATAAAGAGTATCGAGGTATTTATGTCTTGAATGAAATTTGAAATGTTCAGATTTACTTAGGAAAATAGTATAATGTATGATGATACATTATAATATAAAGTTTATTTTGAACTTTATAATATAAATTTAATTTTGGATATGATACAAAATTAATTTTTGAGAGAATTAAATATGAATTAGATTTATATTAAAACTATAGGTTAAAATTAATGTGTATTAGATGCACATTAAAACTATAAGTTATGAGAAAATAACAATTGAATATGATTAAAATGTAGGTTAAATTAAATATTAGATATTTAATTTGAGAATTAATTAATTAAAGAATTAATTTTTTAAATTTAATTTATTTTAATGAAATTTTATTTAATTAAAAGTATCGGTTATATGGGAGATGTTTATTTAAATATGATTTAAATGAAATAGTTAATTGAATTAGATTTAATTAATTAATTATTTATTTATTTGTTAAATTAAAAAATAAAGAAATAAATAAATTAATAATTAAAAAAAAAGGTAACTCCCACACGTAGGAGTTACTTTTTACATGGTTTACTCCCAAGTCTCCTTACCTCTCTCTATATATATGCCTGCAAAAGAAAAAGAGAAAGAGAGGTTGTCTTAGGCAGTTCAAAAAAAAAAAAAAAAAAAATCACAATAAGAGTTATGTGATAAATTTTTTCTCATTTTTCTCTAAAATTCTCTCTAACAAAAAGTATATTCTCATATTAAGAAGATGATACACAATCCTTTATCTCAAGATCACTTAGAGATAGGAGAGGTTCATGGTGATGGTGTTTGTGATCCAAAATCCAAAAGGAGATTCGTAGATTCAGATTTTTCAATGAACATAAGTCTTCTAAATTTTAAAAGCATGCTTAACCCTATAATTAATACAATAGGTTTTTCGTATTTTATTTTTTACATTGTATGAGTATTTCAAAATCCCAATTAATTTCCAGTTTGGTTCTGTACGGCTTTCGCTGCGTTAGGGATTTCAACCTTCCAGATGGGAGCCTAAGTTGAAACTGAAGAGGAAGCTATCTGTGAGTCATTGAAAAGGGAGTTTATAGATAAGTATTTGTCGTTGTAATTGCTAAACTCTTTATATAGTGAAGTTTCATGCCACTAGGCACATAGCCCTCCAAACGTAGGTGATTTTACACCGAAATGAGTTACCAATCTCTATGTCAATATTTCTCTATTTGCTTTTGTTTTGCCCATTTGTCATACATATTGTTTGTGACATCGTCATTGACATTGTATTCTATGTTAGATCTGTAACCCCTAACCTCTATGTTCCTTTGCTTTAGCACAAGTTAAAAACTATCGTTTAAGGTTGGCTAAGGTTGGCTTGAATGAGTAGGAATGTAGAAGGAATTCTAGTGCATGTTTAAGTAACTATGAACTTTCCATTTACTTTTAATAAGTAATAAAAAGGATGGATGTAAGCCTTACACTTAGCTTTGGAAGTTAACAATCTATAAAGAATGATTATGGAAGATGACAAGCTGAAGGAAGTAAATGAAGAGTGGCTGAGAGCCTTAAGACATGAGTTGTTAAGTGTTGAAGGTGTGCCTATGCGTTGGTTGATTGAAGCAAGAGTTCATAAGAGTGAGCTTGGGTAATGGCTGAAAATAGTGAATAAATTGCGTAGCCGAGCCAAAGCATGAAAGTTGAAGTGTTGGCTTATTGAAGGATGCATCCAACTTGCTATACGTTGATGAGGTTGTTGGACTAGCAGCTATGCGTTGGTGGAGATTTGGTAGGGAGATTGCATTAGCGTTGGTGAAGTATGCGTTCAACGATGCTATGGTTCAGACGCATCGTGTGATGCGTCCAAGCTAGCGTCCAGACTTGCGATGTGTCCAAGCTTGCTAGACATTCAAGCCAGTATCCAAGTATGTTATCGGTTGCGTTATTCTGTTTGGTGGGAAATAAAATAAAAATAAAAGAGAAAGTGGAGATAAGTTGACAGTTTGTTTAAATGTGTTAAGCTAAGTTTTCAATCATTTTCTTCGACTCAAAAGCTCCAATCGGTTCCATATTTCAGTTGTGTGACGAAGAGAGGTAGAGGAAGGAGTCTAGGGCAAATTCGTGCAGAATTCTGATCAATCTTATGGTGTAATTAGAGCTAGAACAGAAGGATTGATTGCTGTAGTGCAATCTGAACAACATTCGGTATTTGGAGAATAGCTTCCTGTGGAAATCGAGTTTAGGGCTGAGAATTTGAGGTTGGTAATTTAACTCAATTCTTAACAACTTTTATGAAGGATGTTTGAACTGAATTTGAAGGGAAATATGTAAAATTTATGGTGAAGGTGACTGATACAGATTTGCCAAGCAATTTGGAGCAACTCGAAGTTATTTATGAACATTTATCAAATAAAAGGGAGTTATGTTCTAAAATCTTGAGGTAAGCTAAGAAATACATTTGTTTACAAGTTTATAGAAGGGAAGAAGTTCTAAATTTGGCTGGAAATACGATTTGTAATAGATAGAAGGAGACTAAGAGGGAAGGCAGAAGTTGTGGAAGATAAGTATCACTGGACTGCAAGTAACGCTAAGAGTTTAAGCGTGAGAAGCGAGACGGGTAACCAGGTTTCGCTAGAAGCGTTGCGTCTCACAATTCTCGCTGGGTATCGCTGAGTCTCGCTGATCAGGTGAGTGTCACTAGTCTTGCTCACCCTAGAATCGCTAGTATTGTGTAGTGTAGTCCAGTCTCGCTAGTGGTCTCGCTAGCAGAGTTGAATCTCGCTCATTAAGGTTTATTGATCAAATGTGAATGGTTAAAGTTTGTTGGTTATGGAAAGAAAGTTTAGGGAAGCCTAACTCGAGAAATGTATATTTTCAGGCAAGCAAGAGTTAGGAAAGGCGTATAATCCGCTCAAGGCTTAGGACAAGTAGTGAGTGACACTTTCCTTCTTAAAAATGTTTTCATTGAGATGGTGTAGCTCAAATATTTTATGATGATTTGAAAGCATGATATTATGATTGAAACTTATGAGTTTTATGTGCATAGTGCCAATTTATGAAAAGCATATTGTTTATTGATTAATGAAGTTATGAAAAGCATGTTGACGATAATATATGATTTTATGAAAGGTTTGGGAAATGTGAAACTTATGAATTTATAATATGATGTTTTTAAAACATGTTGAGTATTTATAAAATCTTTGAAATGGCACCTAGAGCCCAAGGACTCGGAGAAGGCCAATGGGTAGCCTGAGTATAGAAAAGGTACCAACGCTGAAGGATTTGCAGAAGGCTAATGGTAACTTGGACATAGAAATGGGACCCCAATGCTCAAGGACTTGGAGAAGGCATATGGGCAGCCCGGGATAGGCGAATGGTAACCTAGATATAGAAATTGGACCCCAATGCTCAAGGACTTGGAGAAGGCATATGAGCAGCCCGGATTATGATACCTAAGTGTATAATGAGGAACGTACGACGCTGATGTATTGAGATTACTCCATACAGCTAAGAATAATCGACGTTGAGTAGCGTTGAGCTCCGCTCTGCCTCAACTAAGGAAAATGAATTGAAATAAATGAATCTTTCTTTAGTATCTTTTCCTGAAATGAGCATGATTTGTATGACTATAATTTATATTGAGATTTTATACGCTTTGAGTTTAAATGCTTTTACTATGATAGTTTTCGAGCCAAAGAGGTTTTACGAAACTAGTCACTCACTGGGCAAAATAGCTCAATTTTCCTTATTTTCTGTTTTTCACGTAGTGAGCAAGTCCAGGGTGCTTAGCCTACGCAAGATCTCGTCTGGGTCTACCAACGATCTTTAGTATTCTGAAAAATTGTAAATATTCGAACTAGTTTATGTGTTGTACATATAGAGAGTGTTAAGGGAATTATTGTGTAATCATGCTTTCATATGACTGAATGAAAAGGATGTGCGTTTGCCAGGTTGACTGTGGTATATATTGAAGTAGTTTATGGTTATAACTGTTTATTAGGAAATTGCAGAGTATATGGTTGACAGTGGATGTCGTAGGTCGGTGTCCGCTGTCATCACACTTCGTCCTGGGTTAGGAGGGTACCTGGGAGAGGGTGTGACAGTGAAGAAAATGGTGTGGTTGAATAAGAGAGTGTGGTTGGACTTAGGAAACTTTTTTTTAAGTGTTAAAGGAGAATCTCAAGTCAAATTAGGTCAAGAAGTTGAAATTAATTTAGGAAAAATGTTAAATTAAGAAATAAATATTAAATTAAATTAAATTAATTATTTAAAGGGAAATAATATTATTTTTGGACCAGAGAGAGCTCTGTGAGTTAGGAATCCAACCTAGGGCTGTCAGAATGATTTGAGGTCGGGAGGCTTAAGAAAACTTGAAAATACCGAAGGTTGTCACAGAAATCGAGCAAACTAGACAAGTTAACTTTGAAGAATTTTTCAAGGACGATCGAGAAAGTTTTTGAAGCTGAAATTTCTTGGTAAGTTAGTTAAGAGGTTACCCTTGAGCTCCATAATTTTAATTTGAATTTTATTTAAAAGGAAAAGGTATTTTGGAGCTCTGAAAAATTGAGTTGAAAACAGAAGATTGCTGGCCGAAGTCAGCTGAAGGCTACCCAGAGTTGCTGCTCATGCCTGCACACCCCAGCTTACCCATGCCTGTCGCCAGCCCTGCACCCGCACACCCTGTGCGGCACCCAGGCCTGTCGCTAGTGCCCCACACCTGCACACTCTGTGCGGCACACGCCCTTCCACACGCCACTGCTAATGACGCCCACCCCACACGCCCAGCGCCACACCCTACCCACGCCCAGCACCCCACGTCCCTGCCTGCACCTCTCGTCCACCTACTGCCCACCAAGGGGTAAATATGACATTTTTGGACTCTAATTGATATTTTCTTGAATAATTGGCCTTAAAATGGGTAAATATGAATCTTAAGCTGATTTTTGGATAATTTAGAAAATTTTGAGAATTTTTAAAAATGGTCCCTAAAGGGTTGGGAATGATAAAAAAAAGGTGGAAAATAAGCTTGATATGGACAATGTGAATGGAATTTAGTTTGATAATGCTTGTGAGGACTTCAAGGAGATGATCTAATGGCTCGTAAATGATATTTCAGGTTAAGTTGAGGTTGGAAACGTCTATAAGTCTCTAGGGACAAGCCAAGATTTTGAGTGACACTAGTTTTCTTTAAAAGGATTCTATTTATAACGTTTAGCCATGATTTTTTAGGAAATGTGAATTTATGATGATTTGCTAAATGTTGAGCATGATTATTGTTTATACTTGATTTTATGACATGAAAGGCATAATCTACCTTTTTCCCCGCGTTTTATGAAGCATGTTAAATTGATGCTTACTATTGAAAAATAATTTGATTTTCTATGAAATGATTTACGATGAACTATTTGTACAACACACCTGTTTTCGGGACTCAATGTTGAAGGACGTTGGAAGGGATATGGGCAACCCTATGACATGAAGGAACTCAATGCTGAAGGACGTTGAGAAGGCATTTGCGTATCCTAGGGACCCAATACTGAAGGACATGGAGAAGGTACTTGGGCAGTTCAAATAGTTCCTATGTGCACATAGTGAGGTATGACGTTGTTGTGTTGAGATTACTCCATATCAACTAAGGCTTTTCGACGTTTGGTGTGTCGAGATTACTCCACCCTAACTAAGGTTTGTTTTCGACGTTGAGTTTGTTGAGCTTGCTCCACCTCAACTAAGGGTCTTTTTGAAAGCTAAGGAATGTTTGATGAGTTTATAAATTGTATTTAATCGAATGGCTTTGCTTATGTTTTCTACGTTGCTTAAGCATGATTTTTATGATATAAACTATCTTTTCCTCTAATGCTAGCATGATTTATCTTTAAAGTTGTGGTTTCAATGCTATGTCACTCACTGGGCATTCAACTCATGTTTTTCATGTTTTCTATTCCATCCAGGTAGCGAAAGAGTTCCCAGTGCTTAGTCTACCCAAGCCTCATCCTGCTAAAGTTTCAAGCTATCAAATAATACTTTCCATCACTGTTGTTGTATGTGTGAATAACTTGGTATATGTGGCACATAGATATAGCTCGTTAGTAGATGTGAAGTGAGGGTGGACACTTTGTATGAGGTCTAAGTTTGGTTGAAATCATGCTGGACTTTTTGTTGAAGTAAATATGTATCACCATGTTGCTATAATCATTAGTCTAGTGCATTTAAATGTTTTATGATTTAGGGCTATACACTGTAGGCGATTATGCTAAATCATGTTTTCAGCAGGCTAGTCACGTATAAGTGGCCAATGAGCTTCACAAGAGGGGTGAAGTTTATTGTCCTCACATCTCCTTTTGGGTTAAAGAGGGTAATCTGGGAGGGGGTGTCACAAGATCTGTCTGTTTTTCAAAAAGAAATTCACACCACGAAGGCAAGCTACTGAATTTTGAAATCCTTCTGTTGTTCTGTTGCAACCAAATATAACACACATGAAAACATATGACATGATTCTTAAAACATTTGCAACCACAAAAGAAAGATTATCATATCCAACAACACAATTTGATGCAAATTTCCAAAATATTTTACATTGGCCAAAACTTTGTTTAAGCATTCTGAAAATCAAAGAGACCAAGAATAATCAATTTATATATTTAACTTACATATCTAGGAATGATAAATAGAATGTAAAATAGAATGAGATCTTATACCCAACACTATGCTTGAATCCAAAATTGAATAAAAAATTCAAAATATACATCTCTTGCAAACAAGGGAAATATAAACCCAATTCAAAAATAGAAAGAAAGAAAACAAACAAGTTGAAGAAGAATTTAGAAATTAATATAAAGAATGTGATCAGAATTTAGAACAAAGATATTTAGAAACATAAACTAAACTTATAAAAAGAATGAACTCAACAAGGTAATGAAACTTATGAACTAAAAAAACTATAATATTGATCATAATAATTCCACTCTAACATTTTTACAATAAGTTAGAGTTTTAAGAAGAATTTCTGCTTACCCAAGTGTTTTAAAACTCTTCTAAACTTAACGAGAGAATCTTGAAAGAGTAAAACACGGGTCCAAATGTTAGAGCTTAGTTTGTAACCTTATTTAGATACTCAACACTTATACCGAATGAGTAATATTACCCAAATGAACCTTAAGCCTCAATTAAGCACCTCGAATCAAGACTAAACTTCAAATAAAGAGTACCCATATCATAGAAACTTATTTACAACACCTAAATCTAATTCAAAAGGGTTTAAACGAAGTTCTAAAGCCTACAACTCACCAAATCAGACTTGGATCCTTAATGAAAAATGCCCGAATAGCTTTAAAACTACTAAATGTCTACGAATAATAGATTCTGAACATTAGAGGCCAATTTAGAAAACCTTAAATTAGTTCGAAAAGGAACTTAGAGTGATTTACCCACTGATTCTAACCCAAAACGACTCCAAACCTTGCTAGTTGGTGTTCGATCACCTAATCCTGCATATTTTGAGCCATTCAGCAATTGGTAACTGATATCCAACATCGAAATACAATGGATACATGTTGGAACTCACAGGATAGGAGAAAATGTTATTGTAAGCTACAGACAGAACCTACACATCACACTAGAACTTAGATCTGATGAAACGAACTCACATCTGGACGAGTGTGATGGGTGTGAATGAAGCTCTCAAATCTGGACGACACGTGAAGGAAGCTCTCGAATCTAGACGAGAGGACGGATTGCCACAACCAATGATCAGATCTAGATGGATCGAACGGGCTAGATGAGGGTTGAGAGACAAGGGAGAAGATAGCAAAGGTTGAGAGAGAAAGGAGAAGATGGTGAAGGTTAAGAGAAAAAGGAGTGGGAGTTGTGTGAAAAAGAAAGAGTGGGTTTACAAAAAGAAAAGTATGTTGGAAATTTAAAAAATTTAAAAAGTATCTTTAATGTCGGTTTTAAACCGATATTATAGCCTAATTTAAATGTATCTTTAATGTCAATGAAAAATCGACATTAAAGATCCGATTTTTTTGTCAAAACCGACATTATACATTTTTGATTATTTATTTCAACCGACATTAAAGGCCTAATTTCTTCTAGTGTAACTTCTTGAAGAATTACAATCCTCTCTTTCTGAGATAACATAAGAATTACATAGAGAAAAGTTCTCTGCAATTCTCTCTACTTCTCCCTCTCAATTTCCCTCATATTTCAAATGAGAATCTAACCCTTCGGTTTCTTGCCAAGATTCATAGCTAGGACGACCTCTTGGAGGAGGATAACAAAGGAGCAGATTTTTAGA
Source organism: Citrullus colocynthis (assembly GCA_031780015.1). Lineage (NCBI taxonomy): Eukaryota > Viridiplantae > Streptophyta > Magnoliopsida > Cucurbitales > Cucurbitaceae > Citrullus > Citrullus colocynthis. The sequence goes on from QLSR01000175.1 coordinate 874,813, forward strand.
AGAGAAGAATTGCAGGAGAAAAGCAAATTGTTGGAAAGAGGTTTATGCAAAGGTATTATTTTTCTTCCCCTTTTACATGCTTAACCTTGATAATTACAACATGTCGATGAAGGGGTTGAATCCTAATGCGGAAGCATTTTATCGTTTGTTTTTGAATTTGGGAGAAAAGATTTTTTTATCTAGAATTAAAAGAAAATACAAATTAAGCATGTTGTGGAAATAAAAAAAAAACAAAAAGAAAAAAAGAAAAAAAGAAAAAACAAAGAAAAGAAGTTAACCTTTGAAGAGCTATTCTTTGATTTTCTCCCAGACTTTCCACGCACCACGCACTGCTACTCAATAGCGTGAACACCACAAAAAGTGTCTTCCTTGCTATGACTCAAGCAAGAGAGAATCTTTTATTTTGAAAGAGGGAAGGAAAAATACATCGTAAACTTGTTTTTTTCTTTTTTTTTTTTTTTTTTTTTTTTTTCAAAG
>QLSR01000175.1:875443-915443 GCA_031780015.1 Citrullus colocynthis
TTTTTTTTTTTTTTTTTTTTTGTTGTCAAAGAGTTTTGTGAGAAAAAATATCTTTTCCAGAGAGAACTTAAAAACAAAAAAAGAATATGTATGTTTTTAACAAATAAAAACAACTTAAAAGTGAGAGAGAGGGGAGTCAACTCCCAACTCCATCCTTCCACTACTTCCTATAATGGAAAATTAACAAGATTTTTAATTAAAATAAAATAAAATAAAATCTAATTTAATTTAATTAAAAAACTTAATTATTTAATTAAATTTAAATATCTCATATTTAAATAATACTTTATTTGAATCATTTTCAAATTCATATCTTTCTCATAATCTATAGTTTTAATATGAATTTCATTCATATTATTTTTAACCTATCAAAATTAACTTTATTAGAATCTTATTCAAATAAATTTAATTTCTCATATTACATAGTTTAATTTAGAATCCTATCAAAATTCACTTTATAATATAATGTATTTATATACATTATATTAATTGTCTCTTATACAATTAATTTACATTCTTTCATTTCATTTGAAAAATTTAAATTCTTCCAAAACAATATGATCCTTGTTTTACGCTTAATGAGCTAGTAATGAGACCTAATGAATCTACAATTTAGAAGATTCAATGATCCAAGATTAATTAATTAAACTCTTTAATTACATTCATCAATTTTCATTAATTGTGGTTCACTCTGTTGGCTTTTTGGCCCTTAATCTTAAATTAATTAATTAATTATGTTTGGATGATAACCAACCTGCTTTTATTTACTAATTATTTGATGTTTTGAAGTGTCTATTGTGTAAAGCTTGGAACAACGGTTCCAACGGAATTTGAATCACTCAAATCAGAGTTCCAATAAATAAGATATGACCGAAACAAGCTTAACAGAAAAATTTCAAGATGATAATGTGGCAAATTTTTTCATCAAAGTAAACCAATTGAAAGGTGCCACTTGGAGCAATGAACAAGTGTTACTTGTGGCTTTTTGAGTTTTTAGATTTGTTTTTAAAAAAAAATGAATTTTTAAAAAACAAAAGAAGAAGAAATGAATATAATATATGTTTGTGTCGAACGACAAGTTGCCTTTTTAAAAATGAATTTAGTATTATTTTATGTTTGTGTCTACTGGCTTGAGTTTGAATCTCCACCATTCAATTTTCTTTTACCAACATCCAATCGTCCAAATTGAATTTGGTATGCACCTACTCTCATCTCTTTTTAAACACTTCATCTTCTCCAAAATTTAACAACTTTTATTATTTTCAATCATCCATAATTTACTAAGCCACAGTTGTTTCTCTCTCTTCAAGCTTTAATTTTTCTTCTATTCATCTAATTCTTGAGAGAGATTTATTGTATTGTGAGGATTGATCTGTTGAGTGTTACAAATTTGAAAATCAACTCTATTGAGAGAGTCGTAAATGTGCTTCTTAATTTTTCCTAGTTTTTGTAAGAGTTGTTCTTGATCCCGAAAAAGAGTCATTGTAACAGTTTGATCCTAATCCTACACCCACACGTCTTCATCGATGTTGTTTTTTAATCAGAAGACTGAGAGCTAACTATTGAGACTTTGGGCTCTCTGGACACATACTTTGTGAAATAGTTCATGCATGCTTGTTGCCTGGGGCAACAAGATCAAGTTGGTAAGGATTCAAATATCCCTTTTTTCTATTAATTTCTATGATCGTAGAGGGCCCCCTTCACCATTCTGTAAAAATGGACTATTCTATTTGTACAGATATGGTATAGGGGTGCATTCAATCTTTGTTTGTTTACTAGTTCATAGTCTTTCTCTTTATCGTGGGGTAGAGTAGCTTGGTAGCTCGCAAGGCTCATAACCTTGAAGTCACAGTTTCAAATTTTGTCTCCGCAAAATTTGTGTCTAAAAAATTAAGGTTTGATCTTGGTAACTATTAATTTAAGAATTAAGTTTGCTCTTGAACTTGCAAAAAGAGTGGTATAGCAATTCGACTCTAATTCGTGGGAAGAGTCGACAAGATTTCTAGTGACATACCCAAGAGGAGCTTGAGAAGTGCATGTAGGTCGGTTTTGCCGAACCACTATAAAATCATAGTGTCATTTTCTCTATCATTCTCCTAATTTATTTTTGCAATTAATTTTTATTGCACGAAATTAATTGCAATGTTTGTTCCTTACATTAATTGCTTAATGTTTATTTAGGTTGGTTGAAATAATTGATCTTTACCTATGTCATACCAATTTTTTTATTAAAATTAAATTGGATGCTTGAAAGTGTTAGTTCTAATTACTTGACTGCTTTGTGTTGAAATTATTTGCATGAAATTCTTGTTTAAATTACTTGTTAGCAAAAGTTTGTTAATTTGCTTAATTGGGCCCACTTTATTAAAATGTTTTAATAAGTTTTAAGATACCCTATTCACCCCTCTCTAGGGTTGCCATATCGATTCTCCAATTGGTATAAGAGCCAGCTGCTTTTGTTTGTAACAAAAAATACTTTCATAAATCATTTTGGATCAATAACTATTATTTGAGTTTTTGACTCCAACAATTGGTATTATTTTGATATATTAAATTATCTTATTAATTTTTTAAAAATTTAAATGAAAAACATAATTGCTAGAGCAATGACAAATTTAAATGGTGATTCCATTGATAGATCCCCATTCTTTGATGGTATTAGAAATTATGATGTTTGGAGAAATAGAATGAAAACATTTATGCTTGCTATGGATTTTAACATTGTGTATGTTTGTGAGCATGATTTATCTAAATTGCAATTGAATAATGAGTTTCTCACATTTAATGCTAAAGCCATAAATATTATATATTGTGCACTGGATAGGCAATTATGTGATAAAATATTACATTTTGATTATGCGTATGATATTTGGAATTTTCTTGATAATATGTATAGTATCGACAATTCTCCTTGTAGTACTAATGATTTATTTGATGTGGAAGGAGAATTATAATTATCAAAATCAAAGAAAAATCCATGAAGTGCAAAAAGAAAAATGTGATGGATCCTCTTTATGGTTGATGACTCATTCGAATAACAATTTCGAAGATGAAAGTGACAAAAACCAGGTAAATAAAAAATCTCCTTCTTATGATGAATTGTATGATGCTTTTGAAGACATGCAACATGATTTAGAAAAAGTTAGCTTAAATATTTAAAATTATCGAAGAAGTATAAAGGCTTGATTATTGAAAATAAATCTTTGATGGATGAAAATGCTTGTTTTAAAACTAGAGCAACTAATGGTGTTTTGAATGTTAATAAATTTTGTGATGATGAGAAATGTGCCTTGAATGATAGAATCCAATTTCTTGAAAAAGAGAATGTTGAACTCAAATCTGTATTATGTGAAGTGAAAGTTGAATTGAATGATTTGAGAAATGAAAATGAGAAATTTAGATCTTGTTCTTTGAAATTACATGATGAAATTGCTAGTTTGGAAAATAAAATAATTGATTTGAAAACTAGCAATATAGCATTAGAAAATGAGAAGATTTCTCTTGTTTACAAGATTAAATTTCTTGAATGTGATGTTGATGAGAAAAATAATCTTTTGCATGTGCTTAAACAGAAAAAAATTAGTTGCTACTAAAGTGCTTGAAATTGCAAAAGATTATATTAAGAAATTGACTATAGGTACACAAAAATTGGATAAAATTATTGACTTGGGTAAATCTTGTAATGACAAAAAGGGATTAGGTTGTGTTGACAAAAAGAAATTAACTAAGACTACTTTTGTTAAAGCCACTCCTATGTCTTAGAATGCTTTGCCTAATGTAGTTAATTTTGAAACTAAATTTGTGTCAAAGCATGAAAAAGTTAAACATACCCATGGGAATTCAAAAGTTGTGTACAAACAAAATCATGCTAGATCAAAATGTGCTCAATATATGAAATTTGTTAATAGGCATGAAAAATCTAGGCCCATGCTTGAAAAATCAAAGTTTGTAACCAAACATTGCCTAGCTAAATCTAAAGGTATGTATATTGGTAAATTTGTGCCTAATCATGGAGTCGCTATCGAAATCAAAATTTGTGCCTACTTGTCATTTTTGTAGAGTTAAAGGTCAGATTAGACCAAATTGTTTCAAAATGAAAAATGCTCCAAGAAAGAATTTATATGAGAATAAGATTGTGAAAAATCAATGTGTTGAAAAGAAATTCTTGCCTAATATTGTATGTTATTCATATGGCAAAGTTGGTCATAAATTTAATATTGTATCTCTTTATTGCTTATTACTTGGCTTTTTGGCCATTTAGATACTTGCTCTATCCTCGCATTTTTCTTGGAAAGTTTTGAGCCAAATGATAGTGATTTTGGAGTAGGTTGATTATCCTTGTTGAGAAATTTATCTTTGAGCATGTTGTTTTTTAGCATGTTGTTTTTGAAGACTTGTTAAATTCCTTTATACAGGGGAGTATTTATGAAATTTATTTATATTTATGAAATTTATTTATATTCTTGAACCCTTAACATTTTCTTCAAGATTGGTTTAATGTGATGCTACGTTGCCCATACTTATTTTAATTTATGTGTGGCATAAAAGAAGAGAGGTAATGCTATTCTTTGCTTTTATTTGGTATCATAATTTGTTTTTAAAAAATTGGTGTATATTCTCTAATATTTGATTTTTTTTATCTCCATTATTTGAATTTTACTTGAATGACATAACATCTCCTTGGTTTTAATTGATTTTTCTTATTGGGAGGAGAATGGGTGATTTTAAGGGGATTTAACACACTTTTATGTAGGAATGAATGAAATTTATTCCCACATATTGGTTTATTGTTGTGTGTCCTTCTTATGTATATAGTTTATCCTCTTAGGAGGAGTAGTGCATATAGCTTATCCTTTCAGGAGGGTAATCTTTGGAGTAAAATTTTATTTAATTATTTATTTGAAAAATATGTTTGATATTTCTACTCTCAAGTTGAATTATGTGCTAAATGTTCTTTAAGGGGGAGTGTTCAATTGATTTCAAAAGGGGGAGAAATTTGTCAAATTGACAAATTGGTCCGAAATAGAATTAGCCTAAAATTGGTTGATACTCTGTGATACCTCTTGAATATACAATATTGTTTGTTATGATTTGTATCTTAGAAGGCATGGTTGTCACACCCTGTCCCTCATTAACCTTTTAAACCTAAAAAGAGGCATGAGGACAGCAGACATCGACCCTTTTACAACATCTACTGTCAACCTGAACTTCTTTTCTAATTATATACTTAACATGCTCAAACTAAATAAACAAACTTTTATTAATCAACAAACTTAGAGATTACACAATTTACAACTCTTAACAACTCATAATTCCAACTCTGAACCCAATAAGCTATCCTAAGGCAGACTTTGACTTCACATGGCATGGGAACTCCTCTGCTACCTGAAAAGAAAAACATAAAAGAAAATAATGAACTACAAAGCCCAGTGAGTGACAAGGGTGCCTCCGTCCCTTCGTCCCTCTGTCCCTCTGTCCCTTTTGTAAAGCAGTACAAGCATAATATAGTAAACAACACAGATAAAATTTAGTCCTTAGCCTCGATGCCTCTGTCCCTCTTGTACTTTTTCTCTAGCTCGATAACAATCCTTTGCCTCTTCTTACCCTTTTGGCAACATATCATACCTTTGCTGAGATCTCGCTCCCTGCTGACACACATGGCTCAGCAGCTAGATTTGTCTTTTAAGTTCTAATCTTACTTTTGCTGGCAACACACGGCTCGACGATTACACAATTCCTCCATGTTGTATCCTTATCTTTTACCTATTTTAACCCTAACCTCTACATCACATCATATCTCTAACTATACAGCTGGTACAGACGACTTAGTTAAGTTCAAATTGACCTCTATGTGCACATAGACTTATCTTTGAGGTTCAGAAGCTCCATCGATCCTCTAACCATCCTACAAGAGGTACTTCTCACAGGATCAGGAACTAGGTTTTGGTAACCCCCTGACTATCCCGTGAGGTTTAATTCTCGACACAAGCTCAGAAACTAGATCCTCTGACAATCCTGTGCATACTTGATTTCCTCTACCAATTACTAATGTATCTATGCACATTGTATATGTACATCAATGGCGTCTCAGGTCCTTCAGCATTGAGTTCGTCACTTACAACTTAAGGGTACAAGCATGACTTAACATACATTCAATCATAACCCTAGATAATCCTACTCGAGCATTAAATAATCGTTAAAGTCATACTAAACATGCTTTCCAAGTATTTATCATATAGGTAAAGCATATTAATTGATAACTTGTAGAAATACAAGTTATTATTGTCTTTCTTTTAGAAAAATAGAATTTAAATAGAGAATCATGCAGTAGTTTGGGTTAAATTCCGTTGATAAACCTCCCTATGTGTTTTACTTTTGTGAATTGATGAAGATAATTGTTTTGAAGCTTTTTGAACCTAAAACACATGCTTTAACGCAAGAACGCAAGCAACCTATGATGCATTATCAATCTGAAATGCAAGGCTGCGAAAAATCAGACGAGAATCTTGAAAGATTGATGTGCGTGATTTGTGGCTAAAATGGTGGATCTTAATTGAACTGGAAATCACGTGATTAGGTGAGAAAGACGCAAGATAGTTCAGCAGCCAATCATGCAGATTTGCCAGCGAATACAACGCAACATCTATAAAAGGACAAACCTGAAGACTGAAAAGGTGGTTGGATCTCTCGGAAGAATTTCTAAGTGACAGCAGAGTTCTCTCCAGACGACAACCGGAGACAAATAGCTCGAGAGAGAAGAGTCTTCCCTCCGCCTGAGTACGTTACAGCAGAATTCACGCTACCTTCCCGATGAGCTCAAGAGATTGAGGAGTCATTTCATGCTTTCTATCTTTTTCTTACTTGTGTTTTAGTTTATTGACAAGAGATTGTATTGTCTAAAACATTTATTCCATTCATCAATCTATACATCTTCCATGGCTATCCATTTCTTATCACTTTCCATTTGCTGTTAACCATCAATGAGTAACTAACTCTCTTGAGAGTCACGGGTTGTGTTATCATTTAAATAAGAACCATAGTTTTGACTATTCCATCTTGTCAATTGTACTTAATCTAATACTTATATCCATCTAGCTAACCGATATAAGTAGTAATAATCAGACTGCTCGAGAGAGTAAGTGATTGTGGAACTCAATTGACAAGGCTAAGAAGTGTTGTCTAGACATAGAAATAGCCTTGGTACTTAACACTCTCCTATGCGTTATAGACATATAAGCATAGCGGCTGACAACCGAGAGAAGAGTTGCTGGTATGAAATAGATCTCACTATGCATTTCTGAATTTAGATGATGACGAACCCCAGCCCTGCTTTTACCATTCATATAATTCCATTAGCTGACTTTGTTGTGTTGCATACCTAGCCAGCTTATCACTTTAGCTTAGTTTTACTGCTTTTTATTTTCATAAATGCATTACTGTTTTGTATTTGCTTAAACGCATCACTTCTCACCACCTTCTTGTAACGCCTATAACTTAGATAGTCCAATGAATTCTAGAATATGCATAGTCCCTGTGTTCAACCTCGGTCTCACCGAGATAACCTCATTCTACACTTATACTTGAGTGAAGAATAGGAAAACTTGACAAATTAACATTGCATTTAAACAGCACGTTTGACACACAACACTAACTTATATATTCATAATTCATGTGTCCAACCCTAACCTTAGCATGAAAAGCATAGAGGTTACTCACATTTTTCCTGAGAACTTAGTACTCAAATCCCTTGTATCCTTGCTCTGCTACATTCCTTCTCCCCTAGCTCGTTCTTTACTTCCCAAGCACTCAATTAGGGTTATACTCCTGAAACTTTCCCATAGACAGCCTTATAACAACCAAACAATTTAATCGATGCTTGAAAAACTTCAGATGGACACCTGGCTAATTGTTGAAACGCATAGCTACAACTGGATGTCTGGGTTGCACTTCATGGATGCAGGGTAGTCCCCCTTGGACTCAGAGTCACCACCTTGGATGCATAGCAGTTTTCCTGATCATAAAACAACACACCTTTGGATACAAGACAACTTTTTGAACGACATGACAGTTTCCCTTGGATGCCTAGGTCACCTCATGGATGCATGGTCCCCCCTTTTGGATGCAAGGCAGCCTATCTTTGCCCCTTCGTTGGCTTGACAAACGCATGGTGACTTCCTCTGCCTTGCCGATGAAATTCCTTTCCCTTGTCGACGAAGTTTCTCTCTCTCTCTCTCTTTACTTTTCCTTCATCTCAAACTCAAGGTGATGTCCTTTTCTCAGGAACTTAAGCTCTATTTATAGGAGCCGGATGGCAAGCCTTGTCATCCATTCCTTTCCTCCAAGCTTGACACTCAAGCTTAGCACATGTCATCATCATGTCCTACATTCGCATGCAAGATGACACCTCTTACTTATGACATGTTTAACTAAAAAACCAACACCTCTTACTTCCTCTTAACCCTAGGACACAGCCTCTAGCTACCCTTGAGCCTCAACCATGCGTCCAACCTTACTAAAATGTCCATTATGCGTTTTCCTTGGCTTACACACATACCATGCGTTTCTTACTTATTTCCTCTTTTCAACCATGCATTTCAACTTAGGTGTTTTCTTGTAATTCTTCAAGTATGTGTCCAACTTGCTAATTTCTTGAGTCATGCGTCCAAGCCTCCTTATACAACCTCATGGACTCCTTTTTTACTCCTCTATACGTTGATAGTGCTTTTCCCATGCCTATGCATTCAACTTTCCTTTCCTATGCGTTCTACTCCTTGTTTCCTCATGAATCCTCAAGACTTAGCTATTTCCTTCCAAGATATGGGGTATGCGTTCCACACATCCAACCTTAGACACACTTTCCTTGCATCCAACATGAATCATCTAATACTTAGTCACTTCTCCATCAAGGCTTATGGTATGTGTCCATCATTCCCAAATTTATCTTGTACTTAGCCAAAATCTTCAACTTGATAGTCTTTCATGCTTTTCACCCTTGGTTAGGAGGCTTGACCTAATAGTTTCTCCCTTTACTCAAGACAAATTGATCCTTCCCTAACCCAATCTAACTCCATGCATTCAACACTTTCCCTTACCCTTAGAGCTTGCATTTCAACTAATCAAAGTCATCCAATGCTAAGCTGAGTCTCCCCCGGAACATGGACTATGCGTCTATGCCTATTCCTAGTGAGACTTTTCTCTCTCAAGCATGAAGCATGCTTTCATCCTTCTTCCCAAAACTTAGATGTTCCTTTCAACACTTCAACACTTAGTCAAATTCTCTCTTGACTTCCCCTCATGTGTTTTAGCAAGGTTCTATGCGTTCATAGCCTCTTCCTTGCCCTTGAGACATGTGTTTCATCCTTGGTTCTATGCTACCAAACTAACCTTCAAGCATGCTTCCAACTCTTCCCTCTTTAACACTTAGAAATTCTCCTCCTCCCTAGCCTATGCATTTATGGTTTGCTTCTTAGGCATACCTAGAAAGTCTTCACACACAAGCCTCCTTGTCGTCCAACACTTGAAAAATGACCTATCGTGGTTTTTTCTCAAACTCATCTATGACTTATTCTCTTCTCAAAACTCAAGTTTACACAAGATATTTTCCTCCTTCATCTTTTGTCAAACGCATAGGCTTCCTTAAAACAGTTAAAATTGCGACCAACTCCACAAGCTTAGAAATTTTACCTCAAACTTTTTGTAACTCCACAGGCTGTGCTCAATCTTTCCCTTACATTTCCCTAGTTCCTTCTCTCTTAAGAATACAAGTACTAGATCAGAATTCCAGGTTTCACAATGGTAATAAGAGAAGAAATACAAAATTATGTATTCATGTTTTAAGGAGATCTTTCATGTTTTCATGTTATTTTTTCTTAATTGTCCTTTTTTATTGATTCCAAAAAGGGGAGGGGTAATAAGAAAAATGAAAGGATGTTGGTATTGAATATATCATTTCTGTTAAAGTGAAGTGAAATTATATGTGTGTTGATTGTGATTCCAAGTTCATATTTTATATCACACACCTCTTTAGAATTCATTTTTTTTAGTAGTTTTTCATCATAAAAAAAGGAAGAGATTGTTGGCTTTTTGGCCCTTAATCTCAAATTAATTACTTTTAATAATTTTAGTGTTTTGAAGTGTATATTGTGTAAAGCTTGGAACAAAGATTTCAATGCAATTTAAATCACTAAAATCGGAGTTCAAACAAGAAGATATGGCTAAAACAAACTTAATGAAAAAATCTTGAGCTTATGACATGGCATATTTTTTTAATCAAAGTGCACCACTTGAAAGGTGCCACTTGGAGCAATGAACAAATGATACTTGGTGGGTTTTTGAGTTTTTGGATTTGTTTTAAAAAGAAAAGGAATTTTAAAAAAATGAATTTAATATTATTATATATGTTTGTGTCTAACGGCTAGTTGCTTTTTTTAAAAAAAAATGAATTCAATATTATTTTATGTTTGTGTCTATCGGCTAGTTGAGTTTGATCTCCACCATTCAATTTTCTTTTACCAACATTCAATTGTCCAAATTGAATTGGTATTCACCTACTTTCATCTCTTTTTAAACACTTCATCTTCTCCAAATTTTAACAACTTTTATTATTTTCAATCCTTCATAATTTACCAAGCCACCATTGTTACTCTTTCTTCAAGCTTCAATTTTTCTTCTTTTCATCTAATTCTTGAGAGAGATTTATTGTATTGTGAGGATTGATTTGTTGAGTGCTATAAATTTTAAAATCCACTCTATTGAGAGAGTTGTAAGTGTGCTCCTTCATTTTTCCTAGTTTTTGTAAGGGTTGCTTTTGATCCCAAAAAAGAGCGGTTGTAACGGTTTGATCCTAATCTATGGAAAGAATTGAGTTTGCTCTTAAACTCGCAAAAAAAGGGTGTAGTGGTTGGACTCTGATCCCTAGAAAGAGTCAACAAGATTGCTAGTGACATACCCAAGAGGAGCTTGGGAAGTGGATGCAGGTCGGTTGTGCCAAACCACTATAAGTCATGGTGCCATTTTCTCTATCCCTCTCCTAATTTATTTTTGCAATTAATTTGTTGTTGTATTTTATTGCATGAAATTAATTGCAATGTTTATTCCTTAAATTAATTGCTTAATGTTTATTTAAGTTGGTTGAAATAATTGATCTTTACATATCTCATACCAATCTTAAAATCTAATTGGGTGCTTAAAAGTGTTAGTTCTAATTACTTAGCTACTTTGTTTGAAAATTATTTGCATGAAATTCTTGTTTAAATTACTTGTTAGCAAAAGTTTGTTAATTTTCTTAATTGGGTCCACTTTAGGAAAAAGTTTTAATTAGTCTTAAGAAACCCTATTCACCACCCTCTAGGGTTGTCGTACTGATCCCTACACACTCCACTAAAGACCCACAACTATCCTCTTGGTACTATAAGATTTTTCTGTACCCCCTCCCCCCCTTAGGGTTGTCGTACCGATCCTATACACTCAACTAAAGACCCACAACTGCCCTCTTGGCACTATAGAATTTTTCTGTGTCCATTGATTTAACTATTTCACGTAAGTCGATCCTTCACAAGTTGTTCGTAACTTTATCTAGGTCAAATTACCATTTTACTCCTATAGTTACCTCTTGCTCCTTAAGTACCACTAATCCTCTAATGAAGAATCTGCTTATGGTCCTACCATAAACAAAGTCTCTCTCAGGCCAGCAAGAGAACGATGCCTCATTGTTCAAGTCTCGGAATCAACACTTAAGGGAACAACTTATCTACTTACCCTAAAGGTGGAATGAGTGAATTCTATTTTGTGAAACTATGTTCCCAGCTTCTCACTCGATATCTTGAGATTGAGTAACATGGTCATCATTTGAAATATTAATCTCTTCAGTTAATGGAGTCACAAAGAGAGATTATATATTTTGTGGTTCGGTCTTATACAATCTCATTGTATAGGATGCCCTCATTCACATGTATGCACATGAACGATTTGGATCAAATCGCTTGTGACACTTACAACATTTGTAACACTTACAAAGTGAGCGGTATCTATAGTGTTACCAAGATAAGACTCCCAACCTTATCCATATACTATAGACCTTTTAGGTTACTACTTGAAGATAAATTCACTTGTATGTCAACTACATACTATTCAAGTTACATTAAATAACATTGGATCTTAGTTTATTAGATTTGAGTTATGCAAATAATAAATAACACTTTATTTATTTGAAAATAAATAATACTTCATATATTCAATAATTTGTTTCCAAATTTACAGCCTACGAGGTTTAGGATATAAATCCCAATAGTTGGTTGTTCTATAATTTAGATTTCACTTTTCTTATTTTTCAATCTAAACAAAAATCAAAGCAAATGCAATCACACGTTTCCGCTAGCGATTCAATCCCTTCAACACCATAGTTTACCAACATGCATTTTGTTGGAACAATTTTATAATGGGCTCTCAAAGACACTAGTAAACACATTAGCAAATGGATCCCTATAAAAAAGTCAGTGAATGAGGCTAACAAAATCATGGATGCAATTGCCAACAATAATCAAAATTGGGGAGACGTAGAGATAATTTTAACAAAAACTGTAGCAGCAGTATAAAACACAAACTCAATAGCAACACTGATCTAGTAGCTAGCCACAATAAAACAATGCTATAGAACATAACACTTAGATCTCAAGCAGCTACTGCTCAAACAGAACCTCCAATTTTCACTTGTGATTTTTGCGAGAATGATTTATCAGATAATTGCATGTATAATCCTATGTTCATTTCTTTTTTTTTTTTTGTAGGTTTTCAGAATAATCAACGAACTACAATCCAAGTTGGAGATCACATCAAAATTTTGCATGGTTCAGCCAAGTGCTGGTAATAATGGAACACCACAAATAGCGAGGCAAGCACCGCCAGGTTTTCTTCTAGTGCCACAGCAGCAACAAAGAGTGCAATAGCTAACGCAACAACATGCACAAAACCCAAACATGGAGAGTTGTAAGTTGTAAAAATACAAGTTATTGTACCTTTTTTCTTAGAATAATGAAGAGAGTTTAATGAATCATGTGTCAATATCAATATAAATTCTTGATAAATATCTTTTTTGTGTTCAGCATGTTCGAATACTTAAGAAGTATATTATTGTAGCTTAATCCACTCTAAACGCCTTATTTTTGCAGGAAAAAATTACTAAGTTTGAATACATGCGGTGAAAAACATTCAAACGCAACACTATGAAATTTGAGACGCATGCATGCCTTGGGATCTTTGAGATTTGCAATTTAATCGAAGATAAGATATTCTGCCTTGACTCAGCACTAACCCTAATAGCAACAATACAATCAGCCACCTACCGATAGACGCATAGCTTCCAAAGCGCAAGCAATGACACATGACATCTTAATGTACAAACATGGGCTCTATAAATTGATCATTCTGAAGGCAAAAAGAATGTTGTTGATGTGCTAGAATGTTGGCCATCCTCAAGGAGTTAGTCACATCTATCGGAGAAGACAACCGAAGATAGAGATCTCGAGAGAGTAATCTGCTCACCTTGTCGTCTGACCAGCCATCACTGCACGCAGTGAAGCACACTTCCAACCTGTCGCCGGAAGCAAGACATTGTTGCTGCCAACTTGACTCCCTGATTCCTTATCACTTTTCTATATTTACTGTAGTTGTTTACATAATTTGCTTCAAGACATTAAGTAATTTGTAACAACATTTCTACTTTCAATATAACCATTTATCATGAATTTCATCTCTTTCATCTTGTCCATTTTCATTTTTAACACCATGAGTAGCTAGATCTCTCAATGGCTGGTTATCATCTTTTGAGTGAAGAAAACTTAGAACTTAGTCCATTTTGCTTAATATGTTTGAACTTATTGCTTGTTTTCATTCAACTAATCGAAATAAGTAGCTATAATCAACTTATTGAGAGAGTAAGTGATTGTGGATATCATTAAGCAAAGTAAGTAGTGTTTTTAGAAATAAAAATAACCCTATGTTCAATCAATCTCTAAGCATGCATCGCAAAAGTATGATTTATGTGTCTTATGCACTGAGAGGTGAGATTTAAATGTGATTGAGAACATGGAATAAAGTCTCAGTTCAAAGGATAGTGATAGCAACCTCTAACCCTCTTTTCCCATTCATATACCACTCTTGCTGTTAAACTATTGTGCACCACACATCCATCACCATTTACTGTTTTTATTGCATTCTTTTAGTTACACTCTTAAAGATTTCTCTACTTTATGTTAGGCAAGAAATCACTCACTAATCACACAAGAAACGGTCTTGGTAAAAAACCTTGTATTTGACCTCGTCCTTACCGAGATAACCTCATGTTTAGTTTACACATGGGATAAATATAGGAAAACTTACATGAAAATAGAGCACATATGCATCACACTCATAGACCAACAACAGAGAGCTTATTGAAAGAGTACATGTCAAGGAACGATGTAGCAGTATGAAGTCTAAAGTCTAAGTAGATCAAGTGGCAAGTGAAATAAAAAAGCAGACCACTAGAAACACTACCGAGTAGTACAATAACACCTCAAAGGAGCGATAAAGAATAGTGTAAAGCAGTTAAATTGAGTAGTGTAAAGTCAATTAGTTGTTTTTTTTTTTTTAAATTGAGTCATTTTGATTATATAGAAAAAATGGTTTTGTAATAGCCACTTAGCTAATTAGTATTTCAGATAATTAATTTGATCATTACTAATTAATTTAGATCATTACTAATTAATTTAGCCATTACGAAGGGGTCCAAGCACATATAGTTGATTTAAAAGACGAACACTTGGTCATAATGTGTCTATCATGGTCAACCAACGGGTCAGCATCTTTAAGCTCATAAGGTCCCCCTTCATACTTAGGCATTATTTTTCTCTCATGGTCAACCTTATGAATTGGCCTTCATGAAGTCTATGGAGTTGGCTTCTTTGGCCTTCTTAACTTCCATGGTCGACCTTAGGAGTTGGCCTTCATGGTTCTTGTTGATCTTAAGACGATAATTAATCTCTTTAATTTAGCTGTTGTGGTTGAGCTTATGAGTTGGCACCATACTTAGACAAATGAAACACTTCTCTTAAAATGATACATTAGGCAATTCCCTTATAACTAAATACTTAGCATATTTTTTACCCACAACAAGTTATATGGAAAGATAATAAAATGTATGGAAAAATGCCCCGAAACAGTCACCTACAGCGTGACTCAGATCCAGCATCAACTGACTTTCGGTGGTGGATTCTTTTCTCTCTCAATATGCAAGATTTTCAACTTTCTCTAGCTCTCTAAAGTGTCTTTTGTGGCTGCACACTCCTAGGAGAAAAAAATTTCTTTTCTTCTCTCTTTTTTCTCAAGATGGGTGCCCTGAGAAATAAAGATGATTAATATTTCAAAAAATGTCATCAACCTTTATTTACAAAAGATGTCATTGGGCCTTTAATTTCCAATACACTCCAATAAAAGCCCACTTAAATATCTTGGCATATTCAACAAATCTCCCTCATGACAAGAATATTTAAGGCACCAAGCTGATTCTCTAATCACCTTATCATCAAGGCTTTATATTCAACTCATTTAACAAGTATTTAAACCTATGAGCTGGGAGAACCTTAGTTAGCATATCTGACAAATTTTGTTCTGTATGAACTTTGACCAGTTCAACATCTTTCTAAGTAACAACTTCTCTGATAAAATAAAATTTGACATCGATATGCTTAGACATTTCATGATGAGATGGATTCTTCGCAAAATGAATAGCACTCTGGCTATTACAACGGATGATGGGAATAAACTCCTGCGACAACAACTCACCAACAAT
This sequence comes from Citrullus colocynthis, assembly GCA_031780015.1. NCBI lineage: Eukaryota > Viridiplantae > Streptophyta > Magnoliopsida > Cucurbitales > Cucurbitaceae > Citrullus > Citrullus colocynthis. The sequence goes on from QLSR01000175.1 coordinate 891,270, forward strand.
TCTTTTCAACCATACTGCCTCCTTAACAGCTTCACCCACTGAAATGTACTTTGACTCTGTAGTTGACAAGGCAACAACTGGCTATAGAGCAACTTTCCAATTGACCACATTACCATACAAATGAAAAATGTGGCCTAATAAAGACCTCTTTTTGTCAAGGCCTGTAGCATAATCTGCATTTGTGAAGCCTTCCAACGGTGTTGATTGATCACAATCCCTGCTAAAACACAGTGATACATTTGCACTACCTTTCAAATATCGAAGCACCCATTTAACTGCATTCTAATGCCCTTTCCCAGGATTTGACATAAACCTACTTATCATACTCATTGCATGATCCAAGTCAGGCCTAGTACAAATCATCAAATACATAATACTTCCAACAGCATTACAATAGGGAATATTAGACGTCTCTAACCTTTCTTGTTCATTAGTAGGATACTGAGTCGAAGAAAGTCTAAAATGAGATTCTAAGGGTGTCGAAACTACCTTACATTCAGACATATTATACTTCTCAAGCAGTTTATAGACATAACTCTCCTGCGAAATGGTTAATAAACCTTTCTCCCTATCTCTTTTAACATCCATGCCTAAGATCTTTTTCAATTCGCCTAAATCTTTCATCTCAAACTCGCTACTCAACTGTCTCTTGAGTTCACAGATTTTAGCATAATCCTTAGACACTAGTATCATATCATCTACATAAAGCAGTAGATAAATATATGTACCTTTCTGAGATAGTTTCCAGTACACGCAGGCATCATATGAGCTCCTGTGAAACCCCTACTTCAAGATAAAGGTATCAAACCTAATATACCACTGTCTTGGCGATTGCTTCAATCCATAGATGGACTTGTGAAGACAGTAGACCATGTCTTCCTTTCCCTTCACCTCATAGCCCTTAGGTTGAGCCACGTAGATCACCTTCTCCAGTTCTCTGTTCGAGAAACATATCAGAGTGAACAGCAATAGATAAAAACAATCTAATGGATGAATGCCTCACCATCGAAGAGAAAATCTCATGAAAGTCAACTTCCTCCTTTTGTGTGTAGCCCTTGGCCACCAGCCTAGCCTTATACCTAGACTTACTATTGCCCCTAAACTTGGCTTGATTTTATAAATCCACCTTGGCTGAATGAGTTTTTTATTAGGAGGCTTTGGAACCAATGACCACATCTGATTCTTCTGCAATGAGAACAATTTTGCTTCCATAGCATCCTTCCATTGTTCTTTCAAATCACATACAATTGCCTCCTCAAAAGTAAGGGGCTCTACTTCAATGCTATTAGCTGCACAAGTGAGAGCATAAGCAACTAAATCAGCATAACCATACCTTGTAGGAGCATGTCTCACCCTCTGAGGCCTATCACGTGTAAGCTATTAATTTTGTAGGCCATTATTACTTGAACTTTCTTCAATGAAAGCTCCCTCATCAATCAAAGTCCTCTCCTGTTGAAACTGTCCACCATTAGAGCCAGACTGCTGTGAAGACTCTGCTTGTGAAATCAGTGGTGACTGATCACTAGATTCACCTAAAGTAACTAATGGTCGTGCTTCAGAATCAATTATGACCTCTGCCTCAACATGTTCAACTATTTGCTGTTTCTACTGCTGTTTGACACAAAACGACATTTCTGCTTCATTAAAAGTTACATCTCTACTGATGATACATTTATTTATGCCCTCTTCCAAGCACCAAAGCTTATAACCTTTGACACCCTGAGGATAGCCAATAAACATACATTTCAATGCTCTCTTATTCAACTTTCCTTCCTTAACATGAGCATAAGCTGAACATCCAAACACTCTGAGATGATCCAAATTTGGAACTTGTCCTGTCCATATCTCTTAATGAGTCTTTAAGCCTAAAGCAGAAGATGGACTCCTATTAATGAGATAACAAGTTGTTTGGGCAGCTTCTCCCCAAAACTTCAAAGGTAATGAAGCATTTGTCAAGAGACATCTTGTACGCTCCATTATTGTTCTGTTAAATCTCTCAACTAAACCATTCTGTTGCGGAGTGTACGTAACAGTAAAGTGCCTTGTTATTCCCTCAGTTTTGCAAAAGAAATTGAATTTGTTATTCACAAACTCTAAACCATTATTTGTCCTCAGATACTTTACCTTCCTTCCTGTTTGATTTTTAACCTGCTTCTTCCATTCAAGAAATTTCCCAAAAGCTTCATTCTTCTGTTTCAGTGGATACATCCACACTTTGCTTGAAAAGTCATCAATAATAGACATGACTTACCTCGAACCTCCAATAGAAGGTACCTTAGTAGGACCCCACAAATTTGAATGAATATAATCCGAAAACCTTTGGTAGAATGCTTCCCTTTCCCAAACTTCACTCTAGTAAACTTTCCCATTATCCAATATTCACCAAAGGAAGTTCAATGTCTTTCACTCCTCAAAGCAAGCCTTATTGTGAAAGAGCTTGTAGACCTCTTTCACTCACATGAGCTAGCCTTCTATACCACAACATAGACATATCAGTCCCTTTGCTAAATGCAACAGCAGCACTACCTGAAAATGCAGTACCCTCCAACACATATAGGCCGTTCCTCAAGGTTCCTTTCAGCTTAACCAAAGAACCCTTGGTAACCTTAAAAACTCCCTTCTCAAATTTATAAGAATAACCTGCTCTATATAATTCACCTAGAGAAATTAGATTTCTTTGAGTTCTGGAACATACCTTACATTTGAAAGCATTCTGATTAACCCATCACATGTTGCTATGCGAACAGACCCATTTCCTTTTACATCACAGATACCGTTATCTCCAAGCAAAACTTTTCCCCCATCATTTTTCTGAAAGTCAATTAGAAGATCCCTGTTGGGATTCATGTGATACATGCACCCTGAATCCATGATCCAAGCATTTTGAATATCCCTATTGGACACCATCAAGACCTCTACAGAATCATACCCATCAATAACATTCGCTGCACTAGATTCACCTACATGCTTGCTACTCGATGATTTTTCTCTCTTATTCAAAGGGCAATGTTTCTTAAAATGTCCTTTATGACATAAAAACATTTTCTAGCTTTCCCTTTGGATTTCGACCTGGACCTCGTCTCTTTTCCTTTCCAGTTTTTTTCTCACTTCTCCTTCTGGCCATAAGTAACTCTCCATCCTTGCGTTCCTTTTTAATTTCGAGATTTCTAGTTCTTAAGGTATCCAACACAATATCCATGGTCAAAGAATCTCTACCATATTTAATAGTTGCCTTAACTTCTCGAAAGGATTCAGGTAATGAATTCAAAAGGATAACTAATTGATTTTCATCTGACATCTTCTCACTGATGTTATTGAGATCAACAATAATCTTTTGAAATTCATCCAAGTTTTCTTCCAAGCCTTTACTTTAATCCATCTTATATCCAAAAAATTTCTCTTTTAGATATAATTTATTTGGCAAGGATTTTGTCAAATAAAGATTTTCTAACTTTTTTCATAACTCTGCAGTAGTAGTAGCCTCATGTACTAGTCTAAGCACTCCATCTTAAAGATAGAGAATTATTGTCGAAGAGGCTATTTCATCCATATCTTTTTTCTCAACAACTGTAATTGTTGGCGGAAGGTCTTTTTCATCTAAGATTTTGGCTACCTTTTATTGTACTAAAAGAGCCTTAATCTTTTTCCTCCATAACCCGAAATCACCCTTCCCATCAAACTTAACAACTTCGAAACGTGTCGATGACGAAGACATTTCACAAAGCTACTTTAATAAAATGTATATATATACATACATACATACATACATACATACATACATACATATATATATATATATATATATATATATATATATATACGTACATACATACGTACATACATACATACATACATACATACATACATACGTACATATATATATATATATATATATATATATATGACAACAGCACATTACCAAGCACACTCCTCCTTTGGATCGAACAGAGCTCTGATACCACTTGTAAAATAAAACAAAACTCAAGCACGCTCAAAACAAAACACAATAGCTAACAAGAACCGAAAGCGATAAATAAAGAACACAACGATATATGGTGGTTCAACCAATTTAGTGTACATCCACTTGAGAACCAGCTTGGAGTGATTTTTATTAAGAGCAAATAAATTTACAAATTACAGAAATGTGCAAGAATCAACCATCTGTAATTTATTCATTCAAGAAAAATGAAACAACGATTATTCTACCTCTAGACTGAGACCAATCGCCTGTGCAATCTGTGCCAACTACTGACTTTACCGCCAGCAAACACCTTGCACCAAAAGATTACGAGCTGAACGACTCCAAACCAAGACCCTAATGACTGAAATCACCTCTGAAGCCGAGACCCAAAACACCAAACAAAACTCTCTCTGATTCGGAGACCTACGCGGCTGAAAACGAGACTAACCTCGCTGGAAAAATGCCCCGAAACAGTCACCTACAGCGTGACTTAGATCCAACATCAATTGACTTCTGGCAGTGGATTCTTTTCTCTCTCAATCCGCAAGATTTTCAACTTCCTTTCTATAAAGTGTCTTTTGGTGCCACACACTCCCAGGAGAAAATAATTTTCTTCTCTTATCTCTTTTTTCTCAAGATGGGTGCCCTAAGGAATAAAGACGATGAATATTTCAAAAATGCCATCAGCCTTTAATTTCCAATACACTCCAATAATCCCTTAGTTAAGTTGACCGTTAATTAACTAATAGGAAAATGATATTGCAATTTTTACTTCAAATGTAATTTTTTAATTAATTTAAAATTATTTTTAAGTTTAAGCGACATTTTCTCTCTCAGGCTCAGCCGCTAGCAAACTTTAACTCTTCCAACTTCTTCTTCTCTCATTCTTTCTGCTCTGGATACCAACTCTTTTCTTCGTGAAAAATATCGAACCACTTTTTCTCATCCCATTACTCTGCCGGCCAAAAACCAATCCGCCCATTTAATTCGCCGCTCGTCTTACCAAAATATAAAATCTCATTCATTTCTCTCTCTAATGTTAGTGTGAGTTTATCTATCCTATTTGAATGCGAACAATATTGCGTAGATTAGGACAAATTTTACTGACCTCTATTATTTGTACGCCATGAAAATGGTGGATAAGAAAACAATGGAATTGAAGAAGGTAGAAGATGACAGAAGTGGAGAGGAAATATTCAAGGATGGTGCAGAAGGCAGAAAATGTTGATTCGTCTCTTTTCAATAAATGCGAATGTGGGGGACCTTTTATTAAATATTGCATTTAGTAAAAATAATTATTAAAATATTGAATCCCACTTAAACTACATATAATTTTAAATTAATAAAATAAAAAATTACATTTAAAGTAAAAATTAAATGTTTGAAATGGAGAGAATCTTCTAACTTACCAGTTATTTTTTCTTTCATTAATAGAATTTCAAGAGTTTTAGAATCCAAATAGTTTGGTAACTATCACATTCTACTGCTCTAAAAAAAGGGTTTTGTCACCATTTTTTTCATCAACACTAAAGCTTTAGTCTTTCTTCATTTTTGTACACTCAATTCATTGTTTGACTTCAAGGTCTTTCTAATCTCCATAAAACATCTTAAGCTATTGCAAGGATGTACGTTTCAAATCAAAATCTCGGATTTTTAGACTTGCTACTTTAACAATTCACCTTAGTGAAGTTAAATAATAAAGTTTGTTTTACAATTATCAAGAAAGTGAGCAAAACTGTTTTAAGAAATGTGTATAGAGGGTCATTGATTTTTTTTTTTTTTATATACTATTGTTTACTTATTGTTCTTTTTTCTAAAGAGAAATTGTTAAAAAAGAATATATTGATCATTCAATTCTGCGTTTATATTCCTTTTGTTAGAATAAAAAATAATCTAGCCTCGTACCTAAAAAAAATTGTTAATCGATTATAAAAAGTAAATTACTTAATTAATTAATCATCATTAAAATTTAAAAGATTGGAATTAAAAGCAACAAAGTTCACTTTATATATGATACAAAATCAAATTTGTAAACTAACTTTAATCATGCAACCTCATGTTTAAAGAAATTATTAATCAATTATAAATAATAAATTAATTCATTAATTAATCATAAAAAAAATAATGCCTATATTTTTTTTTCATTATATGACCAAAAAAAATTGCTTGAAATTTTTTAGAATTTTTAATAAACAAACAAAGTAGCTAAAAAGGCTCATTGTTCCAAATTGAGCAAAATAACTTAATAAATCCTTCGTGTAAAATAATTTTGTCTATATATATACATATAAAAAGATAATATCCATATACTTTTAAGCTAAAAAAAATCTATAGAGATTAAATAAATGGAATGTGAAATATTATAATATTCGTTAAAAATAAGATTTATGAAATAATTAATGTATTTTTAATAAACTCATAGAGGTTAATAAATGAAATGCAAAAAGATATAGTAAATTAATTACTAACTTCATTTTTTTTTTATCTAATTATGTTTAATCATAACATACAGAAATCTTGAAATAAAGTTATAATCTTTTAAATTTCAATAATTCAAAATTCATCTATTACATTAATTTACNATGAGAATCTTCCTACATATATTTAATATGTATTAAAGAAATTATAAATTTTAGTTAATAAATTACTTATAAAATAATTATTAAATTAGTTAGAATAAAATTTTATTCACAATAACTATAACATGATACTAAATATATATTAATAAATTGTACAAATATATAAAATTAATGTAACCAAATTTTAAAATAAATCTATTACATAATATTTTGTCTAAATTATTGAAAACTATAGATATTTCAATTTTGTAAAGAAAAATGCATGTGCACGTGGTAAAACACTAGGATATATAAAACTACCGATGAGGAAGAAACTTAATATTATCTTGTATTTTTATTGTTTGGACAAGAATGTCCTTGTGTTTTCGTATAATACCTAGACTACCATGTACACCTTTGTTTCTATGGTTCTAAATTTGTGAGTTGCACCCTTCAACTATTTATTACGCTTGTGTGTCCTTTCGTATAATACCTAAACTAGTCATATTTCTAATTAACTTAATACTAATAAATCAAAGAAACTAATCATAATCATAATTAATTAAATAAACTAATTTTAATCTTAATAAATCAAATAAACTAATCTTAAATCTTAATTATTAAAGAAATTAATCTTAATCATAATAAATTAAAGAAACTTATCATAATCCCAATAAATTTAAAGATTCGACCATAATACTTTAATCTACCACATCAAAAACCCCTACAAATTAATTATTATTTAGTTAAGAGATAAAATAAAACATGCACCTTAATAGACCAAAATAACAAATTAAAACCACACTAAATAATAACTAACTACTATAACAAATTAAAACCCCACTATATAATAAACTTACTCCTCAATTCTTAATTAATATTCATTTTAAAGGTAAAATTAAAACTTGCGGATAAAAAAAAAAAAAAAAATCCACACCCATATATCATAGGGTTGTTTTCAAATATGGCAAAACAAGTCAACTTATTTACAAATATAGCAAAAAGTCATTGTCTATCAGTAGTACGCTATAGAAATGTCATCTATCACCAAGGAGTTGTTTGGTGCACTGAGTTGAGTTCCTATGTCTAGAATTCATGTCGGTGTTTTTGGTATTTGGTCTTTATGATGATTATTTTTTTTTTTTTATATAACTTTATTGTTTTTTAAGCACACATGTATTGTTGGGAGTTTTGGAAATGAGGTTTAGGGTTTACTTTTGGATTAAGCATTTCAATTTAAAAAATTTAAAAAAAAAATCTAAACAATCATTTTGCAAATTTGTGCATGTGACATTTCTAGTTAAGTCATTTGTATTTTGACACTTTTGATAAAAGGTTTTTAAAATAAAAGCACTCATGTGTTTGACAATTTTTTCTCATAATTGTTTTTACGTACAAGTTTGTTTTATTTCTTACATGATAAAAGTAAGTTTATTGATATTAAATTACTATAAATAACAATTATAGAATAATACTATGAACTAATCAAAAAAATCTGGAATTCAACGTTTTGACGGAACTTACGTACTTCTATATCAACAAAGGTGTTTTTATTGACAATTTTGCACGTCAAGTTAAATAAAAACATTTATTGATGTTTTATATGTATCTTTAGCTGATAGTTATTTTTGAGATTTAAATTAAGATTTTATTGACAGTTTTATGTCACGAGCATTAGCAAAGCCCAACTTTATTATAGTCATAATTTAGAATAATGGTCGTTGGAGTTATTAGAGTGGCCTCCGTCGAAAGTTACCGGAGTTGGCCGTCAACAGTGGTGGTTGGATGTTGATGGAGTTGGCGACAAGTGGTGGTTGTCAGAGTTGGACGTCAAAGGTGGTCACTAAAGTTTGTCGTCAAAAGTGATCGTCGGAGTTGAGCAATGAGGCAACAATGGTGATGAGGTTGAGTGCACTGTTGGTGACATGGTATAAGATGTCAATGACATACGAAGTTGGACTCCCAAACAATGAGTTGAGTTTATATCTCAACTCATTTGATCTCATCTCCTCACCTCAAACACTCCCTAATGAGTTGAGTTGTCTATCAGTGTCTTCACGGTCTATTACTGATAGACAATGATTTTTGCTATATTTGAAAATATTTCTAATAATTTTGTCATTTAAAACAATTACCCTATACTATATTATTAGAATCATTTTCTTAATAGATAAAAATAAAAATTTAAAAAAAATTCCCACAAATTATTTGGAAATATTAATTACTGAAAACACCCCACCTACACCCATAATAATAATAATAATATTATTATTATTATTATTATTATTATTAATCTATTAAAACTCATTTTAAATCTTTATCAACCTTTCAACTATACCTAAAACTTCTCATTTGAAAATATATGGAGTTCTAGATTAAAATATATGTATACACAAAATACAAAATTCATCATTCTCTTTCCTTTGTATTGACACTACGTATTTCTTTTTCTTTTTCCTATTTTAAAATTTTAAATCAACATGTCTTTAAATTACTATAAAAGGTATGATAAATCGAAGATGCAACATGAAGACACATACTAGTCCATTTCAAGAGTTGAAGTTAGTCTTAGTTGATGAAGAGGCATTTTTTTATATACAATCAAATTTATTTATTTATTACGTTTGATTTGTGTTTAATGTTTTTATATAAAATATTTTGCTCCGAACACTTGACTTTTGTAGGAAACTCAAATTCAAGCCATGGCGTATAATGAAACATGTATGTATGTATATGTATGTGTGTGTCTATGTGTGTATATAATTTAGCCTTTTTTTTTTTCAACAATTATGAGGTGGCAGATCGAATCATCGCCTTTGGAATGACAATTGATATCTTACCGTGAACTATATTCTAAAGCAGTGTAGTTAGTCAATTAACTATCAAAATTTTTAGGATAATGGCAGTAGGTAGCACATTTTAGGATAATAATTAAATGTATAACAACATTTTTAAAGAATTGCACGTATAGCAAAATCTATAAGTAATAGACTCTTACTATTGATATGGTTTATCACTAATCAATTTTCAGAGCTAGATCTAAATTTTGCTATATCTGTAAATATTTTACAATATGCTATAACGGCTAATACTTTGGAGTTGTGTTGCCATATTTGCAACTATCCCAATGTTTAAACAAAATTGAGTCCTGTAATTGATGAGAAATTATTAGTAATAGCCCATCAATTTTCATATACAGAGTCAAAAGATCATAACCCAAAAAAAAAAAAAAAAAAAAAAAAAAAAANTTGGAATGACAATTGATATCTTACCGTGAACTATATTCTAAAGCAGTGTAGTTAGTCAATTAACTATCAAAATTTTTAGGATAATGGCAGTAGGTAGCACATTTTAGGATAATAATTAAATGTATAACAACATTTTTAAAGAATTGCACGTATAGCAAAATCTATAAGTAATAGACTCTTACTATTGATATGGTTTATCACTAATCAATTTTCAGAGCTAGATCTAAATTTTGCTATATCTGTAAATATTTTACAATATGCTATAACGGCTAATACTTTGGAGTTGTGTTGCCATATTTGCAACTATCCCAATGTTTAAACAAAATTGAGTCCTGTAATTGATGAGAAATTATTAGTAATAGCCCATCAATTTTCATATACAGAGTCAAAAGATCATAACCCAAAAAAAAAAAAAAAAAAAAATAGTGAGAAGTTAAACAATCTAACACAATTTAATAATATAGAGACCTATGAAAAATGCTAAATTTATATAAATATTATAAATGTAATATTTAGTAGATACCTAACTTACAAAATTTCATAACCTCTTATTGAATTTCGTGTTGTAACATTACATCCCTCTATGTCCTATAAATAATGTTGCGTGGTGTGGTGCTTTTGTAAAATATACCACAATTGAATTTAATTGTTCTTTCTGCTTTGCTTTTTATTTTACTTTTTTTTTTTTCTTATTTTGTTCTTGAATTGTTCTTATTTTACATAATGACACAATTTTTCATCCATGCAACAAATTTCTATGACAGTGGCAACATTTCGATTTTCATATGTACAATGTGAATTCAACAACATGAACTAATCCACATTTCATAAATAAAAAGATTAACAAAACAGAACAAAAATATTAATGAAAAAGCACCAATACAAGCATAATATTAATAATTAAAAACCATTTCTTATTTGAGGTGAAATGCTAATCCAAAATTTTGCTATGAAGTTCGTATTTTCTAATTTCCTAAAAAGTCTATCAATTTGCAACAAATCTATATAAAACTTGAAGTAAAACCAAAAAACCATGCCTTTCAATTCATACCTTCCATTTTGGTGAGGTATTTTTAAGAAAATTCCTGACAGAACATTTTTCTGTACAAAACAAATATTTGATGGTCGACTTTGAAACTTCTAAAACTAAAAACTACCAATTCTCAATTTTTGATTTTATATTAGGCATCATAAACAGGGAGTCATAAACCATCAAAATGTGATTACAGACATGAGAAAGTCAGCTTTCAAACCAAAGCTCCTATAGACGACAAGGACCATCATCAAAATGGAATATCACAAAAGCCTTCAAGAAGCAAACCTTGTCATAATATCAGAAAAACAACGGCAGATTCTTGCATCTGGAGTGAATGGCGACGCAGTTCCTTCGTAAAACCTATACACAGTTTCCTGTATGTAATCATGTCCGCTCAATACTAAAAGGAGAATCTAGCAACCTCTTCATCTTCATCTTCATCGATCACATCGTCCTCTTCAGTAAGTCTATCGTAATCATTATCTTCATCTTCTTCATCAATCTCTTCATCATCATTATCAACCATCTTACTTTTACTCTTGTCGTCCTTCAAACCGGTGCTCAAAACCACTGTTTGCCCCTTGGAGCTCTCCATATCTCTCCTCAACTTCTCCATGTTTTCCCGTCTGCGCTCTTCCTCTAATCGCTGCTTTTCGGCAACTCTTTTGTCAAGCTCTGCCCTGAAAGAAAAAAGGCCAAAAGTAGCATAAGTGTCAAAATCATAGCAAGTTTCTAACCCGCACAATAGTCCTGACTAATAGATTTACAGATGAAAAGATTCTGAGCCTTATTTGGTTTAGTTACTTGTAGTTTTCCATGTACTCTTCGGCACTGGATTCGATTGCTTTAAAGAAAGAATCCATTCCGGCACCAGTAACTGCAGAAACTCCAACAGATTTCAAGTTCTTATAGAACTCATCCAGCACAAGGGAAAGACTCTGACTTAATGTGGAGGTGTAAGAACTATCGGAACTGACTGCAGCTTGAAACGCTTCAAAATCTTCCATCCACTGCATGCACAATTCCTTTTTTAACATTCTCAAATTTCAAAAGCAGATCTTTATTGAAAATGAAGCATTTCATGGGGTACAATGGTTTAAATTTTCAATTGCAAACATTAGGATTCTAACTATATTATTTCTTTCTTTTTTTTTTTTTTTTCCCTTGTCTAATAACACTGGCATATGTCATGGCTCACTCCACCCCACAAATCATTGGGAGACTTCGCCCACCACCCTAGAACGACCTTAATAGGCAATACCAGTAGGGAGTTTTAAACTATTATGTTTTCCATGGCTTAAACTCGGACCTCAAAGGGTAGGTCTTTACCAGTAGAGGTCAATGCTTGGGTGATTTTGCTCTGTTTAAAAAATTATTGAAGAAAGGCCCAAGTTATGGCGAATTACCTCCAAAGCAAACTCGTGTTTTGCCACATCAGTTTTATTGAAAACCAACACAACTGGTAACCTCGTCTTGTAGAGGATAGAACAGGCATAAAGCATATTGCTCATGAATGTGACTGGATTAGATGAACGAGGTGTATCAACAACATAAGCAATTACAGTGGGAAAGGTTGAAGCAAAAGCCTCAGTAATGATGGCCCCAGATGCAGACCATGTGAATATCTCGATCTGACCAGGAGTATCGACAAGGACATAATCAAGCTGATCTGCTCGCTTTTCGATCACTGAAATTACCTGAGATTACACAGTTCAACAAGAAACTTTTATACGATAATAATATAGTAGGGTGTGATATATAGTATAAATTTAGAAGAAATACTAAATAATAAAATAATATTGGAAATATGTCATCAATATCAACTTGATGCACATGATGTGACGAAACCATGAGTCCATGACTTCTAAATATACACGACATTAGTCCTCAACTTTCGTTCCTGTAAGAACAGTTCATGAACTTCAAAGCATAAAATCTTCTTTTACTGCTCAAAAAACAAAGGATGAAAAACATTATCATTCCAAACTCACTATAACCACTTAAGGGAGTGATAGGCCCAAGGTGTTCGTGATCCCACAACTAAAAAACATCAACTTTATATCTTATTAACTTGTACATTGTGGGCTTTGAGAGTTTACAACTCTCTAGACTTCACAATATCTTGGAGTTAACAATTCCACTCCTTGTCCCAAACATCCCTTAAAAGATCACAAGAGGGGAGGGAAAACAAACTATGATTGTTGTAATGGGAAAGAAGATGACATAAATTAAGAAAAGAGATACATATGAAATTTCACCTCATCAAATTTGGTGGCAAACAAGTTTAGTGACGTCAAAATTCCCCCATTAGGCCCAAGATTAAATTGTTTCATCACTTCCTTGTACCGCACAGTATCTCTTATATCAATATTTGCACCAAAAGGTAGCGTCATTACAGCAGGATCGAGATTCATTACATAACCCCTGATATTTGATGCATGTGTATGGCACACCAGACGATGAAGAAAAGTCGTTTTCCCACTCCCTTGAAAAAGCCACATCATTACAACAATGTAACATTAAACTGAAACCAATAGTATTTCATAATATATATAATGTAATTAAAAAAAAATAAAAAATAAGCCATAGGAACAGAACATTCATAGAACCATCGGGTGACCGACAAACTTGTTATTGGAAATGGTTCTCAAAAGACAATCCATTATCCATCTAAACACTTGTTTTACGTTGCGCCCCATGTTTTTTAAAAAACTTGTTTCGGAATCACAAAACAAACTCAATCTCAATTCCACAAATATCTTTTCCATAAGGAAAACAAAATTTTTCATTAACAAAATAAAATTTACGAATGAGTAGCAAGAGCTCACATGGAAAAACAACAAACAAACAACTAAGTAGATACATGAAACAAACTAAAAGATCCAAAAGCCACTAAACAGGAATTTTATCCAAACAACTAGATCTAAAGACACTCCTAATATAATTAGCAAAATACTCCAAACAGCAAAACTGAACTCTTGACCACCTCAAAGACCTTGCAATAGGTAAAACAGCAAGAATGTCTTCAGCTCCAAATATCAAATCAATCATTAAAACCACCCACAACATCTTGTAGCCAAATGACCTCAGTAGTTGGAACAACAAACAAGACACAACCATGGAAAACACCTTGATTGACTTGTAAAAATGGCAGCATCTTATTCAAACCGAGAACTTCATAATAGCTTCTTTAGACCAGAAACAGAGACGCTGATATGGGAGGGCAACCAACAGCTTCAGAGCATGGTTAAAAACCAAAGATTGAAGACCAAATGGTAAAAAACAACAAACTACCTAAATTTCCAAATCATCAAGATACCCTTTCAAATATTTCCTCAAGGAGAGGTTGGTTTGAGACACATGAAACATCAACCCAAATTCAATCCCAAAATCCACCTATGCACTGCAGTTGCACAAAACTTATCTACCCAGCACCCCCCGCTCAATCTCTTTACAATCAAGAAGAAAAAAATAACAAACAAACAAATAAACAAAACCTTCAAGAATTAAAGACAATTCCCACCTCGTAGACAAAGTTGTATGTCTGAATATAAATCAACATATTAGACCTTTTCACTCTATTTTCTCCTCTTTTTTCCCCTTGAAAATTCTTCTCAGTTCTCACTTTTTTGCAACCTCTCCTTTTCTCTATTATTTAAACCATCTTATTTTCTCTTTCCACTCTATAATTTCTTTCCTAAAATCTCTGTTTTTAACTCACTAAAACTCTCATCTCTCTTTCATCCTTTTCATCTTCCTTTGCATCCTCAACCATGCAGATTATAATGAAAAAACTTAGAAGCATGGAAAAGAAGATACAAAACTGAAAATAATATCCAAAACTGAGACCTTTATAACCTAAGAAGTTTCCCAGAGATTTACTAATATTTAATTAACAAACATGATCTTATACTAAAGAGCTAAAGAGCCTCCCATCCCTGATGGAACCTCCACATGCATTCAGATAGGATGAAATGTTTCCTCTCCCAAATTTCTTATGCTCGGGCTTCTCAACTCCTAGGGAAGGGTGACAAAGCCCCACCTCACCTAGTAGAACCTCCTCAATTTGGTCCTAGAAAAAATTCTTGGTCTAAATGGTCAGACCACATATGGGATTCTGAAAACCGAAGGAAGATGGGTCGGCAAGTAGGCATACTTAAAAATATACCTTGCAGAAGTTTAAGTCTATCCCTCTCAAAATAGGGATATACTTAGTTTTACTATCTCTAAGTGAAAAACATTGATACCAAGGATTTTAACACTATAATATAAGTTAAGATTAACATGCATCCAAACTTCAACAGTGACAAGAATTTTCATTGAAAATTTTACCTGCCATCCCTATGACAATAATAATAACTGGTTTTCGCCTGAAGTTTGTGGCTGAAGCCCCTGCCTGCCTAGATGATTCTTCAATATTTAAGTTCTTAATTGAATCAGCAAGCTCCTCTTTTGCTTTACCCTTATCCTTAATATCAAAATACCAAAAAGAATACAAATCAAGACCAGCTCTTAAGTTCTTAACAACTTGTTGACCAAGGCATTCAAATGTAACCAAAACACACACTCGCACACAGAAAGTAAAACCCACGCCTTTTCTAAAATATCATAACTAAGGATTAATACACCAAACAAGAAACTAAGAAAATAATTTCCTCAAACTTATTGAACAAGGCAGTTGAAATGTGAAGCAAACAAGAAACTTAGAATATGTTTTCCTCCGACCTTTTAATGCACCAAACAGAAAGCAGCTGCATACTTCTTGAAGAAACATGACAAAACAAGATTACAGCCCCTCGATATTCAAGTTCTTAATCGAATTAGCAAATCCCTCTTTTGCTTCACATCGCCCATCTAAATATAAAAAAAGATTACAAATCAAGACAAGTTTTCAACATATTATTGGAACATGGTTGAAATGTGACCCAAACATGCATATACAACAGAGAAAGTAAAACCAACGTTTATTTTAAAATCCCACAACTATTGGAGTAAAATCTTAAACAGACAAGACAAGAAACTTAAAGACTAATTTCTTTCTTACGTATCAAACAGCAAGAATTTTCATATATCCAAAAGAAAAACAATAAAACAAGTTAAAATTAAGGGAATTAAAGCATTTAATATACATTTGAATATTCAGGCTCCATTGGCTTGCACTCGGCATCATCGGATGGTTTATGACCGACATCAGAATCGACATCCATTGTTGGCTGAAACAGCAAACACAAGTTGATGAATCAGAGAGATAAAGCTCAGACTTGTTCTTACTCTCCTTTTCTCCCGCCTGGTCTCTGAGAGAGAACAGCCCCTAAAACCCTAGCATAAATGTAAACGAAGACTCATGGTCGGTCTCGCCCACCATTATTTTAATTTAAAAACCCATCAAAAGCCGAAACCAAAAATAATCTACAAAAATAAATATGGCTGAGGTTGTTCTTCTATCGGTCAAAATAATTCCTTCAATTGACAAACAAGTACAAGAAAACAAAAGGCAGAGAGTAGCACATCGTAGTTCGAAAGTCAAAGTTTGCCGCACTCTTTTTCGTTGCTATTACAAACAAAAAAGAAAAATAATTATAATCAAAACGACTCATCCTTTCTTTCTTCAGACAAGTCTTAATTTTAGTTTTCAAGTGAGAAGAAAGACGTAATGAAGATGAGGAGAACATCCGCAACAACAAGAGAGTGGAAAACCAGTGCAAACCGCTAGGAGGGAGGCTACAGCTGCACGAGCGGAAGAAAGGCGGCGGCGACGATGGCGGCAACACTGAGCTGCTGAAATGGAGAAGTAGCCGGCCTGCGAAAAGTGGGAAAGAGAAGAAGAAACGGGCGGGATGGGCGGGGGAAAATAGAAGTAGGGCTCTCTTTTTAGCTAAATTACACAAAAATACAAAAAAAAAAAGAAATACACGTAAACTTTCAACTTTACGTCAACAATATTGTTGAACTTTTAAAAATATCTTCAATTTTTTAAAAAGTTCAAAAATACAACTACCTAGCTTTAGATGGAAACCAATGGAATTATGTTAAGAATATTTTTAAACTTTTAAAAATTTCAAAAATACTTTTAAACTAAAAAAAATTTAAAAATATTTTTATCGTTAATTTAACACAAATCATTAATACTATTTTTTACTGTTAGTTTTGTGAACACAAATGGCTAATACTCATTTCAAAAATATCTTTGTATTTTCAAAGGTTGCATCCTTAGTCTTAAAAAAAAAAATGCTTCTATCATTAGTATAGTGATCAACTTATTTGAAATTTTCTTAAGTTTGAAAAGAATAAATTTTAAAACAAATTATATAGAAACTTTTTTACATATAGATACTCTCATATTTCTCTTATCTGTCCAATTCTTACACTAATTTTATCACAACAAAATATAAACCAAAATTTGAATTTAAAAGCACAAAAACTCACAAAATATCATAAAATTCCAAAATCAAAATCTCCACTTAAAACTTTGTAAAACGATAAATAGCCAAATACAAATTCTTATCCTAATTTTTTCACAACAAAATATAGACCAAAACTTGAAGTTAAAGCATAAAATCTCACAAAATATCAAAAAATTCCAAAATCAAAACTTCCACTTAAAACATTGTAAAACGACAAATAGCCAAATACAAAAATGACGAATTTGGCTATTAACACACACTCATCTACTAACACACAATATTGTTAAAACATATAAGTCCCGATGTGGATTTCACCATTGAACCATTGCATATGTTGGAATGGAGCAATTACAAGAAGTAAGGCACAACAGATTCAAGAGGCTTTCACACTACATCTTCAAAAAATTTCTAATTCCTGAGAAGAGATAAAGAATTTCGAACCAAACTTGATGTATAATGTTAGTTCAATGAGTCAAGAAGAGATTAAAGTCAAGATGGCACAGAGGCAAAAAAAAAAAAGTGAGTAGATTTTGTGAAAAAATGTTGTCAAGTGTGCACTGCATGGGAAAACGTGATGTCAAATGTGCACTTCAACTTTGTCGCCTTCTAGAATAGATATTTAACACAATTTGAAGACTTTCTACATTTTTAGTTTTGTATTTTGAGTTATTAATTAGTATACAATTAAGTTTTAAGTTCCTAAGTCTTATTTTCTACAATTTGCAATTAATTGTGTTTGAATGACCTTTGAGTTTTTGAACTTATGCATGACCTTTTGGCCTTTAAAATGGCTTGTAATACTCTTGAAAATGTAGATCAATGATAGTAAAAACCTTGTGTTTCTTCAACCCCTTTGGTATTGTCTTTTCTTTCAAATCTTGCTTTAGATTTGTTGTTAAATCAATTCATTGGATTAGTTTTGATCAAGCTAATTCTGGAGTGAGTTGTCTTAGGATCTAGAAGTGACCATCATAGACTCTAAGTTTGATCTAAGAGTTGTTCATTCTTCTAACTAAGCTCTTGGTTGGAATCATTCGTCAAGTTAGCCTTATTTATGAGTGGTTGCAAGGGTCCTATAAGGACCTCTAGCTTTGCATTATTACAGCATTGTGGGCGCTTATCATTTAGTATCAGAGAATTTGGTCATTATCCTTGGTCGGCTATAGAGGTGAAATATCTTTACTTTGTTTCATTTATTTTTCGCTTCTCAAAAAAATTTTTGTGTGATACAAGACATATTATAACTTGTCTTGAAATCTTCTTCAAATTTACTCTTGAATCATTATTAAAAAAAAGGAAAAAATAATTAGCAAAAAGAAAAAAAAATCAATAGCAGAAAACAAAGAAAGAAAGAAAAAATCAGCAATAAAAAAAAAACATTAGCAAAAAAGAAAAAATAAAGATTCAAGGCACATGAAAAGTTCTTATCATTAGATTTTACTTTGTCCAAAATTTCGAGTTGTTGATCCCAAGATTGAGGTACTCTAGTCTTAGTTTGTGTGAATTGACCATTTGAATTGGTTTTCATCAAACTTTTAGTGAGTTTGCACCAAAATTTAAGCCAACTCTTACATCTTTGACCTAGTACCAAAAAACCTACCCTTAAGTGATAAACATGAGTGTCCTTGAGTGAAATTGGTGAGAAGTATGGTGAGGTCCTTATGACTAACTTGAAAATGTCTTAGGGTGAAGGAGTGCCACAAGAACAAGAAACTAATATAGCTATTCTTCAAGCAAAACAAGGCATGATGGAAATGATGAATAAAGATAGACAAGAAAGGAGGACACAACAACAAAGAGAAGAACGAGCCTTACAAGAAGATGAAGGAATGTTTGATCTAGTTGAACAATAAAGACAAGTTGGAGGAAGAGGACATATGAGATGAAGAGGAAGAAATAATCTTGCAAACCTTATGCAATCTAGAAGAGAAGAAAGAATTCATGAAGATAGAGATCGTAGAGTTAAGCTCAAAATTTCACCATTTAGTGGAACGGCAGACACGAAGGCATGCTTAGAATGGGAAAGGAAGATAGAACACGTGTTTGATTGCAACACATATAGTGAGAATAAGAAGATGAGACTTGTCATTGCCAAATTCACCAACCATGCAGAAAACTGTATGTGTGTGTGTGTGCGTGCAAGGGCATATGCGGGTGCACATGTGCGTATCTGTGTGCGCGTGTGGGTCGGTTGGTATGTGTGTAGGCATGTGTGTGCGTGTGTGTAGGTGTGTGTGCGTGAGTATGAAAAAAAATCAGCCACACACAACCCTTTTTTATACTTTCTTTTAACATTAGGGGAAGGGCAACTGCCCACTTCCCCACTCCCCTTGTACGAAGGGGAGTTTATTAATTTTTAATTAATTAATTTAATCAAATAATAATTAATTTAAAGGGTTTTTCTAATTTAACAAAATGAGGCAACTTATTTATAAATATAGCAAAATAATATTGTCTATCAGTGATGAACCCTGATAGACTACTGTCATTTATTATTGTTTATAGTTATAGATAGTGATAAATGATAGTAGTTTATTAGTTTTTATCACTGATAAATAGTAACATTTTTCTATATTTGAAAATATTTTCAATAATTTTGTCATTTAAAATAATTATCCTTAATTTAATTAAATATCTCATATTTAATTAAATATATATTTGAATCATATTCAACTGCATATTTATGTAGTAACCTATAGTTTTAATATGAATCTCATTCATATTAACTTTTAACCTATAATTTTAATATGAATCTCGTTCATATTAATTTATTATTTGAATCATATTCAAATATATTAAATCTCTCATATTATATAGTTTAATTCAAAATTAACTATATATTATAATGTATCGATATACAATATGTTACATGTTATTCCCTAAATTAATTTGAAGAGCCTTTGGAGGCGTCGTAGTACATGGAAGAAGATTACACTGTAGATACGTTCGTTAGGAGAAAAAGTGTTGGAAGAAAAGTTCTTCAAAGGTAAACTTCTTGATCCCAATTTTATATTTAACCTAATTTACACAATATGTGATGTTTTGATCATATCTTATTTTAATTTTGTAATTTTTCCATCTTCCAAATAAAAAACTAAAACGATAAATCGCTTCCACTGCAAGATTCGATCCCTTTAGAAAGTCTCGTCTAATATGCATTCAGTCCTCTTCTTGCACAATTCTTCTTAAATGATCAGCAATTCAGTTCTCACTTCTTTCCCTATCTTGGATCTTCAGGTCAAGCTCTTAAGAAGCAATATTCATGTCACAGTCTAGCTTGGACTCCTTCTTGGACATGAGGTATCTAAGAGTAACATGGTCATTAAATAAAGTTATCTTAGATCCGAGAACATGAGGTCGAAATTTATCTAAAGCAAAAACTATTGCAAGAAGCTCCTTTCGGTGGTGGTATAGTTGATCTGGGTCGAATTAAGCATTCTTGATGCAAAGTAGATCATGTGAGTTCTCTTGTCTAATTGTTGCCCCGAGACAACACCCACTACTAGATTGCTGGCATCGCACATTATTTCAAATGGAAAATCCCACCGTGGGGGCTGAAGAATGGGAGCACTAGGCAAGGTTAAAGGCCTTCTTGCAACTATCATCAAACACAAAGGACACATCTTTCTGCAAGAGGTGATTTGTACCTTGAACATCCATCCCACTTCACTCCACAAGGGGAAGTGGATATTACGTCCAGCCTTACTAGAAAGATAGACCCTGGAACTTCCAAGGCCAAGAGACCACTTCGATGTTGAGTCGAGGGATGCGAACATAGCGGCCCTAAAAGACCTTCTGCGCTTTCTTAAGAAAGGCAAAAAACTTCCATTTTGAGACCGCGACGCGACCCATCGCGGAGCACTTTCTCACTTCTTTAGTAAGATCAGTGTGAAATTATCCTCCACAAGACTCTTGATCTTTTTTCAGGGCTTGGGTACGAGAACATAATGTTCAGAAATCCGGGTCGAAGTTTAGACCGCTCACACTAGTTCGACCTATAGAAAAGATCATCAGAGAGGAGACAACTCATTTATGATTCCAGCCGAGAAGACTAGTAAAAGGAAGGATCAAGAATGTCATATATTTCAGGAGCAAGATCTGTTGCCGATAAACAAGTTAGAATTGCCTCAACCAAAATTGATGGAATTGGACCTAAAAAAGCCATTCAGGTTCGTTATCGATTAGGTATCAGTGGGAACATAAAGATCAAAGAGTTAACTAAGTATCAGATCGACCAAATTGAACAAATGATAGGTCAAGATCATATTGTTCATTGGGAATTGAAGAGAGGAGAACGAGCAGACATCGAACGATTCATTTCGATTTCTTGTTATCGTGGAATTCGTCATCAAGATGGATTGCCCTTACGCGGTCAACGAACTCATACTAATGCTAGGACTTGTCGCAAGCGAATTCGAAAATGAAATCAGTCTACCGAAAGCCCTTGGTACTTGTCGGATCAATCACACTGATAGCTTAAATAGTTCACTGAAATTTTGTGTCGTTTTTTTTTTGGTATTTCAGCGGTTACTAATCTAGTATACGTCAAGTATGCCTCCTTCTCACATCACAGTAGTAGTAGCGTAAAGGCCGTAAGTCGGGGGGCGGCCATAACATAAGGCTATTACTTTCACATCTCTCTCTATCTTTAGATATCTAGAGAGAGAGATCCGCTGCGTGAGCAACCCGACTGTGCCTTACATGTACTCTACAGGCCGCACTCCATCTTTCTTCCCAACAAGCCCATTTTTCTTTTGATTTGGAAGACGGGCGTTGCGTTCGAAAGGCATGGTTTTCAGTATGTCTCCAGATAGGGCCCCACTAGTCCGGCTAGCTAGTGAGCGGTTCTTTCGGGCGAGAAGCGGGCATCTACCGCAACGCAAGCTGCATTGTTCGCCACTCCCTTCTCAGGGAACCGTACGTGAGACTTCCGCATCATACGGCTCCGTCCCGAGCTTCCGTCGTCGGCCCTTGTCATTAGACCACTATCTATGCATGTATTTTCAGCCTGGACTCTCGAATCTTACAAAACACCCATGTTATTTGCTGTAGGGTCCATCTTTTTGTTCACCATAGGAGGACTCACTGGAATAGTCCCGGCAAATTCAGGGCTAGACATTGTTCTACATGATACTTATTATGTGGTTGCACATTTCCATTATGTACTTTCTATGGGAGCCGTTTTTGCTTTATTTGCAGAATTTCACTATTGGGTGGGTAAAATCTTTGGTCGGACATACCCTGAAACTTTAGGTCAAATCCATTTTTGGATCACTTTTTTCGGGGTTAATCCGACCCTCTTTCCCATGCATTTCTTAGGGCTTTCGGGTATGCCACGTCGCATTCCTGATTATCCAGATGCTTACGCTGGATGGAATGCCCTTAGCAGTTTTGGCTCTTATATATCCGTAGTTGGGATTCGTCGTTTCTTCGTGGTCGTAACAATCACTTCAAGCAGTGGAAATAACAAAAGATGTGCTCCAAGTCCTTGGGCTGTTGAACAGAATTCAACCACACTGGAATGGATGGTACAAAGTCCTCCAGCTTTTCATACTTTTGGAGAACTTCCTGCTATCAAGGAGACGAAAAGCTA
The DNA here is from genome assembly GCA_031780015.1 of Citrullus colocynthis. Classification (NCBI taxonomy): domain Eukaryota; kingdom Viridiplantae; phylum Streptophyta; class Magnoliopsida; order Cucurbitales; family Cucurbitaceae; genus Citrullus; species Citrullus colocynthis. Next base: position 914,070 of record QLSR01000175.1, read on the forward strand.
TGTGAAGTAAAAGAATAAAAAGTCGCCGACTGCTACTAAGAACCTAACAGAACTTTTCAAAATGTGGGTTCTAAAACCACTTATGTAGGTCGGGGTTGAGAATTGGGGGGCCAACGAGGCTGGGGCCTGATTTTCCAGCAATGACCAGTCAAGGTCAATCAAAATGGGGATTCACAGATGATTCTCAGCATAGAAGAGATCTTAACAAGTCTGATCACCATCTCTAGAAGGATTGAACGTCGGATTGATCATCGACTCAATATCTATTATCTTGCCACTTCACATTACAACATGTCTCCTGAAAGGTCAACAAAGAGCGCCTCCCTCCACACTAAACCGAAAAACCGGACCCCTTGAGCTGAACCAACAAAGCATTCCATTGAATGAAGCCCACTTCCCTCCGTCAAAGCCACTTTCGGGGGGGAACTCCTGCTCACAGGCTCCCTGAAACCAAGAGAGGAGACAGAAGATGCATAAGATGCCGAGGATACTATGGATGAAGAGTGAGCCTCTCTCCTATGTCTAGGAGTAGAGAAGAGAGCACCTTCAACCGACAAAGCATTTATTTCCAGCTTTTCCTGCTTGGCCAAGATGTGTTAAACGGAACCTTCTTCAAAAATGTCTCTAAAGGTGGATAATGGGACTACTGGTCCGCTGCTTTGACTTTTTCTTTTTCCAACTACTGTGACGAAAGAAAGCAAAGAAACTCAGCTTCTTGCAGGTCCCAATAAGCGGGTAACTAAGGTCTACTCGTCTTGGAAAGCCTCACTTTTTCAGCGAAGACCAGAACCGATTCAATCAATTGAAATCAATGCGACTTCATCCCACCAGGAAGGAATATTCTGAGGCGGGCAAGGAAGGAAGAGGCGGGATATGTCGTCAGTGTAGAAAGAGAATCTTCTCATTCTGAAAATGCCCCTTTAGCCCACTCTCTTTTTACATAGCCAACTAGTTGGTGTACTCTTCCTCGACGCTGACCCGATAGAAGTCAAGCCCTTTGTCTCAAAAAGAATGGTCTTGATCTTCTTCTTTCTTAGCATTATTGTAAACCATTTGATCCTAGTCGTCTTGCGTGGAAGGAGCCAGATGACAGAGATTTTGCTTTTCTCACCCCTGTCCGACCACCCGATCGATGAAGACTCGAACCTAACCACCCCGCTTTTGGAGATGACGGAGACTTTACTCGACGTCTTGACCCATCCATAGTCTGCTAATCTAATCCCAACGTCTTTAATCCTGACAAGCTTGTCTCGGACGAGATCTCTGTCTTTTGTTTGTTACACAACACTGAATGTACTGTTCCTTTGTTCTTCTGGCTATGGTTCTTTCGATTCTTCTTTCTGACTTTTTGATTTATGGTCTGGCCTTTTTCAA
>QLSR01000175.1:920443-927943 GCA_031780015.1 Citrullus colocynthis
ATTTTGTGCGGAAGCCATTTATAAATCACAGGCTGAAAGAGGTGAAATCAAGGGACATTACTTGAATGCTACTGCAGGTACATGCGAAGAAATGATGAAAAGGGCGGTATTTGCCAGAGAATTGGGAGTTCCTATCGTAATGCATGACTACTTAACAGGTGGATTCACTGCAAATACTAGCTTGGAATTAGCCAAAGTGAAAGTATGAGTAGGAAGCAATGCATGAAATGAAATTCATCCATCTGCCATAGCCCCAACTGGGGATGCCTAATATAAATCTATAAATCGAAAAAGAAGTGAGTTCAGTTTCAGGCACAGACCGTTCAGAATTCACTTTGCCTCCGCACTCGCCTTCCTTCCTTCTAACGATCGAACTGGAGTCTGAGCTCCTGAAAGAAGGATGCCTCATGTTCCTTCCTCTCTTCCTAGCAGCGAGGTAAACGCTCTTTCTCGATCAGGAGAAAAGCCTACGGCGGTATATCCGAAAGCGCGTCCTCGAAATTCCCCCAAGGAAAATCAAAGTCTTAGTCTCGGGGGACCAATAAAGAACCAAAGCTTGAATGAAGGTAACGTTCGCTCTTCAAGATTTTTCTACCCGTAAATAGCTTCAGCGATCCCAGTTTTTCTCCATAAGGTCCCATAGGGAGATCTCTAGACTGATGCTAGATCTTTGAAGTCATCGCTAGCCTTCTCTTCTTCCTTTATAGAAAGAAAAAAGAAAGACAGGGTCGGCAAGTTCCACCCAAAATGACTCTTAGCGGTAACAAAATCAATTCGAACTGTGTTTTCAGGGAGCTAGGCAGCCAAAAGTAACTTAACTTTTGGTTCCGTCCGCGCTCACTATTGAAGTGAAGATCAGATACTGAAAAAGGCAAATTATAGAATACCCTAAAAGGGAAATTGGATAGAATCGTCTTTTTTGAGCCCAGATAAGAGATAGGAAGTCCGCCGGTGGCACCTCTAAGATGCCTCTAAAGTTGCCATTAGGGGCTTTGACTTTTGCTTGTTATTCCCTTTTCTAGTTATATAGACCAATATAAGATATAAGAGCTAATCGGGAACGAAATCGGGCAGTACCCAGTTGCAAGTAATACGGATAAGACCTCTTTCCACCCGATAAGACCCTTCCCCCGAGAGGAGAGTACTCATTGGAAAATCAGGCCCGTAGCTGGATAGTCTCACTAGGCACTAGAGTAGAGGAGCGGGGATTCTTTAAGGAGCTTTCTGCTGTAGATAATCCAACTTCTGCCACAGACTCAGTATCATCCCTTTCTTTAGTACTCAAATTGCTTTGACTTCATCAGATGCTTCACCACTTTCTCTTGCTCAATTATCCGCTATTGCCGCTGCGGATGAGAGCGTGACGCCATGCCATGTTCCGCGCTCAGATCGAAAAAAAAAAAACAAGGGCAAGATGGACAAACCGAGCCAAAGCCCAGCAGCTCATACTCGAGAGCCTTTCATCTACCATGCAACCCCCAGCGATCAAAATCTCGCAAGACAAGCTCCCGGGGAGATGAGAGAAAGAAAACGAGAGGCTCATGAACCTCCTCAGGGACAGTTCCAGCCTGATAACTACTGGAAAAGCAAGCCCAAGATGCGAAATTCAAGAACAATCGGCTTCGGGGATAAACGGGATCTCTTGGCGAAAGAAGAAGAACATCCGAAAACGGATTCTTATGAATCTTCGGGGCTAACCCATCTTTATCGATGAGGAGAGAGTCCTATACTTAGCGAAAGAGAAGAAAAGAGGCTAAAGTGGTCAAAAAGTGCTAGCAGACATTTTTGTTTATAAAAAAGTAAAAAGGGGTGGCAAGAGTTATTCATTTTCCCCCAACCTTACTTAGGCATCTTAATCTTATCTTACTTATCTTAATAGGCATTGGCAGGAGTTGCCCCAAGAAACTAGTATAAGTTTCTTGCCTTAGGAAGATGTATGCGTAGGCTCTTCCTTTAACTTGCTTTCTTACTCTCTTACTCTTTGCTCCCGACTACAGACTACACTCTTAGCCTCCTCTCGTAACTTTTTTCATTACTACTAGTCTCCACTACCCAAAATTCTAGAATTCTCCAAAGCGACTTTCTATTTCATTACACCCAAATCCCTGCGCTGCGCTACCACCTATTGAACCTCACCTCTCCCATGTTGGGAATTCTCTTCTGCTCGTGGATATCTAATGCTAGAAGTTCGAGCAAATAAGGAAGCCGCAGGCTTAGGTTCGTCATTTATTGACGGATTTTCCGGGCTTCAATTTTTCCTTCTACCAATCCCAGTTCGGCTAACACGAGGCAATGTATATTGTTTTAAGTGGCACGAGCTTCTTCTTGTGATGACACTTTGGATCAAATCATTTGAACCGGGTCCAGGGGTTGACTCTATGGCTATTGCGCTTTTTCCGACAGCTGCTAACTCACTGGCACGCTTAACGCCCTTGCGCCTGGTCTTTCAAAGCCTTGGGCTTGAGCAACGTTCGAATTCCGGGTTTTATATATAAAAGGTGGGAGAACTCCATTCTTCCTTGCCTCTCTTTGAAAATGCTCTTAAATAAAGAGCGGTTACGCCATCAACAGCGAAATCGATGGCACTCGCCTTCTTTCAGCATTGAATAAGTAACTTCCTTTCCCACCTCTCCCTTCCGCTGCTAAGCAGAATAGCTATTCTTCCTCCCGGGTGACTGAAACTACCTTATGCTACCTCTTTTTCCCTCTTTCTGGTATAACGCGAAATGGCAGCTGGATTCCCTAGTTCCAATGTTCTTTTGATTGCTAAACTCTACTTGAGACTTTCCCTTTGAATCCCTTCTATCCTTCCCTCCTTACTAGACTCTGTCTACAGAGCAAAGCCATCTCAATGCCATCATTCAGCCTAAGACATCTCATTGGAAGTGGAATGCCTCTAATGAGCTCTTTCCGGCAGCAAGTCTCGGGTATTCTATCCTCCCATACATCCTTCCGACAACGCATTCAATAGCATAACATAAGGCTTCGCTACCTGACTTCTCAGCCATTCTATAAGAAAACGAAAGAGTAATAACCATCGATTCTTCGTAATCCAAGACTAGCATCTCATATTCCTTATTAACCTTGGCTACACCATCAGTCATTTCCTTTGGAACTACCCCATAACGTTCTGTTGCTTGGTCCTTCACAAGGTTCCAACCAAGCCGGCATCCCTTAAGGAGCGGGTAAGGTACATACACCAGGAAAGAGGAAATTTGGCTTGAGCCACAGAAGAGAAGACAAAGCATTAGCCTTTGACTATGCTCAGGCTGAACACCAAGTCAATCCTGTAAATTCCCTCTCGTAACACTCGAGCTTTGCCGCCCCCAACAGATTCAATGGTCCTATGTACTCGTTCTGCGCGAAACATTCAAGCAAAGAAGTCCGCACGTCGAGATTGGGAGAAAGCTAAATAGAAATAGTAGTTGCCCTTGCTGTTGATCCCGACCAGTTCCCTGGTAGTCTTGCCTAGTCTCCGGGGGTAAGTTGTGTCTAGTCTCTGCCCCAGAGGGTAACATCATATTGTTAGTACGAGTGCCCCGTGGGTTATCTGTATCTGTCAACCCCTCCTCTGAGTCAGTTGCCTTCCCTGGGGTGTGAGTTGCAATTGGATTCTTTAAGGCAAAAGAGATATCTGAAGTTCCTGCAAGCAAGTAAAGCCTGCGAGCCAGTGTCAGTCCTCCAGACGAGGCAATCAATGGCCCTAACAGGCATTTCAGTTACCTTGGATAGGGGTGCAGGCCTCTTTAGACTGTTTGCACGATTCCATTGTTGTCGCAATTGATGTCGCCGATGCTATTGAATTCAAGCCAAGTGTGAAAGAATACCCTGTTACTGTGCTCGAAGAAGCCCGTCAATCTAGATGCCAACAATCAGTCCGCAAAGTACCCCTTTTTTTCTTTTGGATCTGCTACTCAACCTGTGTTCTGTTACAGCTTTGCCTAGCGCTTCCATCGAAAGCTTATACCTGTAGACTTTGAAGCCAATTGCCATCCTCCTTTTAAAACATAGCATCCCGCTCGGAAAGAAGCGCGCATTCGCGCTTTCAGACAACGGGTCGAGGATTGGGAGGGGAGGCTGCAAGCGCTTCGGGCGGAGCAGCAAGCACTCATAGTGCAGGCTGTCACCCACGGTCCCGGGGAGACTCGAAGAGTCCGTCGACTCTTTTGTTTAGATTGTCTGTCTGTAGACGCAAAGTCGTGTGTTTTAATGCATGACTTTATTTGGCTTTGTTTAGTAGAGATCTACTCCGATGCTTACTGGAGTCCTATTTATGCTAACTATCTTTGTTTGGTTTTCTTTTGTATGTTTGCATGTATGGGAACCCTAGTCAAAAATGTTGACTACTTATGCTTTTAGAAAAAGAAAGACTTATTCGTATAAATGTGCTGAAAATTTTGTTCTTTCCTCTCCCTTTGGTCGAGTGTATTACATAACCAACTAGTCGAGTCAACTTACTGAATAATCAATCTGACTGAATGAGGAAGAGCTCTTTATGTGGTCTCACTTTACCACCATCTGAAATGCGCTTCGATTGGTGGAAGCCAGTCTATGAAGATTCTCCCTTTTCTTACGTGCAATTCCCCTGAGTCTTAGTACAGACTCCGTTTTTCAACCCTTAGTGAGAATCAAAGATTTCCTTATAAGACTAGAGCCCTACAAAAGAAAGACTTGACAGGCCCTTTTGCACCCCTTTGAACTCTTTATAAGGTGTTGCTTGACCTACTTACATTAGTCCGAGTCGAGGAAAAGAAAATCGAATCACCACATCCTCATACAAGAACTTCGCCACCTCTCTGGCCATGCCTCACCGCCCTTGCTTCGACCCATTAGTCTCAGCTGTATTCGGTAGCGGGGAGTGAATGAACGAAAGAGCGCACCTTATGAGCTGCAAGCAACTAACTAGTAGCAAGTTTTCAAAAAGAACAACGTTCACCGAATACGATTAGACTTTCAGTACCTACTCCTAGTCCGAAAAGACTAGCAAACATGCTACCGTTAACCATGCTACCAGGCCTAGCTACCACAGAGAAAGTCAAGCCGGCTCTTCCTGCTCTCGTAGGAGAGGAAAGCGAGTTCCTTTTTTTTTCAAAGGAGGTCCTTTTCTTTCTCCGGACCGATGACTCGCTTGTTCCGTACTGCTAACTATTATAGGAGGAGTCCCCTCGAGACTACCAGTAGTTTCGGTTGTCGAATCTCGTGCAAGTTAGGTTGTGGTTGTATTGGCTGCAAGCGGAACGTAGGCGCTTTAGGTGTGTGTTGACCATGCACTCTCGCGGAATGGAATGTCGTATGTATGATAGAGGTGGTGTGGTGATTGACCTCAATGCTAATGGTTATCCCCAAGGTTCAACGAATGAATAAAGCTATGATCGTACCCGGATAGGGATGATGGTCTTCCTCTTCTGTCTCCAAGCCGGCCATAATAGAATAGATAGGCGAAGCTGCCAATAAATAGCTGTCTGTTCTCGCCTATCGATAGATAGTAGGTTGCTTCCAAGCTCAAACCATTGGAAACGGAATTGCTACTTTCTTCTTGTTATTGAGAGAGTGGTATTCTCCGCCCCTGTCAAATCTAGTCTAGGGGGAGAACTGGAAGAGAGAAGGAAAAAGAGCAAAGGATTTACAAGTCTAATGGGAGAAGAATGGCTGACCTTTTGAAAGAATACAAGGATGCCTTCCAGACTCCAAAATCTAACCCAAGCGGTCTAACCCCCGGGGCGGGCCCCAACCGAAAGGCGCTAGACGGACTAACGGCAAGCGAGATAAAGAAAGCAGCTGGCCCTATGTGTAAAACCTTGCCGCGGGAGAGTCTTTCTCCAATGAGAATCCAGAAAGTTTTTGGGCAAGACAAGAAAGGAACTCGCCCTTTGTTTGAAAGGGATAAGAGCGGATTGCTGGCGATGACTTGGTGAAGGGAATCTATGAGAGAAGGTTATCGAACCGGGTTCCGACCGAATAGAGCGCGGAGCCAACGAGTTCAGTCGAACAGCGTAACGAGTCTAAGGGCGGAATCAAGCTTGAAAGGAATGGGCGTAGGCTTAATAGTGAACGCGGACCGCTTCTCGATATGAAATCAATGACTTAAAAGACAGATGCCGAGAGAAACTGTTAGACTTCTATATTGCGTTGCGAAGAGAGATCGAAGACGAAGATTTTCTGACGCAGTGTGGGCACTGGATGGAAAAGACAGAGAAGAGAACAACCCACCGGAAGGGCATACCTCAGGAGCACCCCCGGCAAACATCGAGATGCACGAAGCCGACCTATATCTCGAAATCAAAATGCAGGAAAGGAAAATGAAATATGAAAGAAAAAAGATGCTTTGGGAGTGTGAGATACGCGGACGGGGAGTACGCAGCCGAACAACCGCAGGGGCTTCCAGCAGTGATAGCTGCCCCCACCAGATGGGCCGCCCAAAACCTGGAGCTAACATTTCAATCGGAAATCCACGTCGGATCGCGGCGAGACGAAAAAGGCAGACTGAAGCGGAGGATCACAAAATGCAAGACAACAAGGGGCAAACCAAGCGCTTGCGCAAAAGAAGAAGCGAATCAATCAGAATGGAGACATGGAGAAGAGGCGAAAGAGAGATTTTCGAGCCTGCAAGCTGCAAGCAACAACGGCGGAAAAGCCGTTGCGCGCTAGCTTGTAGTTTAGGGGTCTCGTAGGGGTGCCCTTTTCGAAAACGGATATCGTTTCCCACGGAGCGGTAAGCTTTTTGGAACCCTAGTTTTTGGAGTTTTCCCCAACCTATACCTTACTAATAAATAAAAAGGAGCTTCCCTTTTTCAGCTGCATTGCACTGCCGCATAAACAATGGATCCGCTCGCAGGGCTGGATGAGCCACCTTCTATCTGGCCTCTGTACTAACTAGTAGTGGAGTGGCTTGCTACTTTCAATCATCAAAGGAAAATGGAGCAAGGCAAGGGAGAAAGAAGTTGTCCCCTCTTCTATGGTAACCCGCCGCCGGTCATCTAGAGTGCTCCGCCCGCCACCGCATATGTAGAAAAAGAGGGAGCGGGGAAGGAAGAACAACCGTTTGACTTTGGCACATGAGGTGGCGGGTTTGGCTAGGTAACATAATGGAAATGTATCGGACTGCAAATCCTGGAATGACGGTTCGACCCCGTCCTTGGCCTCGGGGAGTGGCGAGCAGCACGGAACTCTCATTAATCAAAGGGGGCTTTCCAACAAAGGAAATCCAAAGACAACATTCTGGAACTTCCAAAAACCAAAGAAATGCAACATGCATGAGAAGGAGCTTTTTACGTAACGCTTCAATAGAATGAATTCGGTAAGGGTCGAATACGCCCCATGGTCGATCGAAGGTCCTGTGCCACTTTCACTCCAATCTATCTTACCTTCAATCCATCTTTGTTTGTCTAGCCAGCTCATAACCAAATGTTAGACCAGGCTGACACAAACAACCTTTTTCGTTTTGGTTGAGGAAAAGGAAACCCCAGCGACCAAGCACTTTCGCCCCCAAAAGCGGAGACC
>QLSR01000176.1:0-16789 GCA_031780015.1 Citrullus colocynthis
GATGCATATAACAACCTAGGATTAAACATGCATTATCATACAAAATGAATTAGAGAAGAAGGAAAGAAATTATATACCTTTGTAGTTTTTCTTCCTTTCTTGAAATTGCTCCCACTTGGACCACCAATAGGTCTTTCTTGCTATTCTCAAATGCTTGGAATAGAGTAGTGGGACTCTTTAAAGAAGGAAAAATTAGTTTCTCAAAAACTTTCAAATTTTTCAAGATTTTTCAAGAAGAAGAAAATAAATGAACAAAGGCCTTCTTTTAAAAAAGGCAAATTGCATGCAACTTTTGCATGTCTAAGTTCACCAAAAGTTGACAACACACATTCCACTAATGCATGCCAAAGATTATGTGTCAAAGTGTAGAATTTTGAGATTAATTAAATATTTCACTCTTCAAGTTAGTGGATTTTTCCACTATTTTGGTAAGAAACATTAATTTAATCTCATGGTCAACCTTTCTAGAAGGTTTGACTAAAACAACTCTTTGACTTACTTGGGTCAAAGTCAACTAGTTGACTTCTTCTAAAAACCGACTGTTGGACTAAATCCATGTCTTCGATTATGAATCCGCATTTATAATTTCAATATTTAAATCCCATTTAAATATTTTTGACCAAATCTCTCATTTGATATCATATATCAATTACTTAATTATATCTCATATGATTAACCTAATTTGAACGATTTGAATTATTCCTTCTATTTATTCCAAGTTTATTCCTATATGAGCTAGCTAGAGAACCTATAGACCTACAGATCATGAGCTCCAACGGTCCAAGATTAACCAATTAAACTCTTTAACCTAGTTAACCAACATTTGTTAACTACCAGGTCACTCCAATAAAGCCCTTAGCTGCACCCTCCTCACTGTAGATATATTATATCCATTTCATATAACCATGATTGACAAGTCAAGCCTTCATAGGTTGTTCGTAATTACAGCTGGGTCAAAATTATCGTTTTACCCCTGTGATTACCTCTTATTCCTTAAGTTCCACTATCCTCTCATGAACAATGATTTGTAGTCCAACTTCCAAATAAAAAATTCTCTCAAACCCTATTTAAGAGGGTGGTGCCAATTGTTCAAGACCTGGATTCAGCACTTAAGAGAACAACCTCTCTACTAACCCAAAAAAGGGTAGGAGCGAATTCCTTCTTGCACCCTATGTCTCTAGCTATTTTCCTGGTCTTACCCCTGAAATGGAAGGCATATTAAGCCAGCGTTGTTGAGCTGCTCTCACCAATGCAGATCTAAGGATAATCCCGAGTAAACAGAAGTTCATAGTTAGCTCAGGATTAAGATCGAGTTGCCTAGGCCATCAAAGTCGAGATAGTCAGTTTTAAACAATAAACGATGTTACAAAGTAAAAGTGACTATTTCATGGTTCAGTCTTATGCAAATCTTTGCACAGGACGCCCTTACTCGCATGTCTACACATGAACGAATTAGGATCACTTCGTTTGTACTAATTACAAAGTGAGCCGCATCCATAGTATCCCCAGAATAAGGCGCCCAAGCTTATTCATACATTATAGATCATTTAGACTGTTAACTTAAACTTGATCCAGTTTTATGTCTTTACATAAAGTTTGAGTCTCATGTAACAGTCTAGGATCCTTTGATGATTGGATTTAGATTTAGTAAGTACATTTTATAGCATCAATAACTATTTATTGATTATAAATTTCAATAACAACTTTATTGAATGATAAAAGTATATTTGGTATTTATAAACTATGAGTTTTAGGACATAATATTATTTTATTATTTAATATTAAAATAATTTTATATTTAATTAATTAAATTTTTAATTTTTTTAATTTTTTAATTATTTAATTAATTATTTTTAAATTAAAAATTAATTTTAATTAAATTTTTGAAAATTCATTGAAAATTGATTTTAAAATTGATTTTGAAGATTGGATTTTTCCACTAACTAAGCTAGGAGCTTAGTTGTCTTCTTCACAATTAACTAACAAATTAACCATTTTGCGTTGTCAAATTTTGATGCAATTAGAATGCATGTTATTCTTTAATAAATAGAGATGATTAAATTCATAATCATATCCATTCAATGGTAATCAACCTCATACAATTCAAACAAAATCTCAACAAATTAAGCCTAAAAACCTACCCCCAAGTACACTTACCTTATCAATCATCCTCATTAACCAAAATCTACAAGTTTTCAAGCAATAAATATGGAAATGAAGAAGAAAAAGGGAAGAGAAGATGAAAAATGGCAGCAAAAAGGGGCTAAAATGGTGGCTGGAGGTCAGATGGATCATGAAAATAACCTAAAAATAACGAAGTTTTTATAGAAAATGCTAGATCGTCCTACGCTCGTCAAAGAAGTCGAGCGTAGCCGCGCTACCCAATTTCTGTCAATCTCTGCAGCGACGTTGTGCTCCCTTGGAGTGGCGCAATGTTGATGCCAATTTTGCTCTTCGGTCTTCAACGTAAAGCTCAGCTCAGCTGCGCTCTCTAGGGCATTTTAGTCATTTTGATCCCCTTCCTTGGTTTATGCTTCTAGAGGTTTGTTTTGATTCGTTTTTGCACCAAAACGACCCTGATGGTTCATCTTACTACCTTAATGCTCATAGCCTGCAAATTGAAGAAATAAAACGATAAAATACCAGAACGAGCCCGAATAAAGCCAAGAGAGATAACTCTTTTTAGGAGCTATAAAATCATCCCCCCAACTTGATTCTTGATCGTCCCTAAGCAAGGTAGAAATACACACAATCATGCAATGACATGCTCGCTATGTTTCACAGCTCGTGACTCGGGTTTAAGAGTTCTCAAGGTAGGTTTGCAGTTACTTAGGAATATGATTACAAGCAATCAATTTGAGAAACAGTTTAAAAATTCTTTTCAAGTAAAATTAGGCATGAGTGAATGCAAAGCATAATCATTTTGATTCTAAGCATATTCGGAAAGGTTTTATCAAGCTTCTAGTTAGTTTTCCCCTTACTCTGACTCGGTCATTGATAGTTATGCCCACTCAAAAAGGATGTAATACTTTGATAAGGTGCCTAACACACACGCACAACTTAAAAGAAAAAGGCATTGCTTTTACCTAGAGCTGCTAGCTTTCACATACTCATTGTAAGGACTCGTACCCACTCTTTTCTCGTCGGCGTCCTAACTGATCACAACAGGGGTAGCTCTTTTTCTCCCCTACCCATGCACTCACACACACTTCTCCTTGTTTTTTTTTTCTTCTTCTTTCTTTTCTTTTCTTTTCTTTTCTTTTCTTTTCTTCATCTATTTTCACCACTCTTTTTTTTTTTTCTTTTCTTTTTTGACACATAGGTTTATTACTTTTTTACTCCCCTAGTCTAGCATTACACTCATTTGGGAAAAGCAACTCTCTAACCAAAAGTGGGTCTTTCGAGGTGACAACAAACATCCAAGCATGATAATCCATTTCTAAGCATTAAAGATTTTGAATGACTCAACAAAGCATTTAAGTATGCATGAGATTTCAAAAAAAAAAAAAAATTAAATAGGCTCAAAATCATGAATGTTTCTTCAATCCTAAGGTCATGGAAATCTAAACAAGAGAGGTGTACCATCAACATTCATTGAAACGAGCAAGGCAACAACGAGCAAACAAAATCAAGCAAAACATATTTAATTCATGCAAAATTCGAGCTCAGATGCTCAAGGGCTCACCAGACAAACCAAGCATAAAACCAATCCATAGATCACAAACAGATATTCTCAACCCAAATAATTAAAGAAACGTGCAAGCATGCTACCCAAACCACCCCAACCTTTTAAATCATACATTGTCCTCAATGTATCAATAAAGAACAAATGCAAGAATTTTGGGCATGTGTTGGGTTGAGCAGAGGGAAATAGAGGACTTCCCTGATTTTGGGCATGTGCGAGGTTGTGCATTCTTCACACCATCAATTCAAGAATTTTACTGTCATCATAGAAAATCATCTTCAAAACCTTTATCTAACTAAAAACAACAAAGCAAACTAAAACAGAATCAAAGAAAGCATTTAAAGTTGACGTCTGGCTACCTCCAGGAAGCTCAAATGTTTGATGTTGGTTGCTCAACGGCTAGCGAATATGGGCTCAGGAATACGAGGGAAGCGCCAAACCTACTCTCGAGGTAGCTGGCTCGATCTCCCCTTTGTTAAACATCTTAAACGGTGTCCATTCACCTTAAATACTTTCCCAGTTTTCAAACTTCGAACCTCAACTGCACTATGATGAAAAATGTTAGTAATTTCAAGTGGACCCAACCACTTAGATTTCAACTTACCTGGCATAAAGTGAATGAGGGAATTGAAAAGAACTTTCTAACCGAATTTGAAGTCCTTCTGACGAGTGATCAGTCATGAAATAGCTTCGTCTTTTTCTTATAAATTCTGGAGTTCTCGTAGGCATCCAGGCTCAATTCTGCAAACTCCTGAAGCTCAAGCAATCTCTCCTTACCGACTTGGGCCAAGTCCATATTACATTTCTTAACAACCCAATAAGCCTTGTGCTCAATCTCGACAGGCAGGTGGCACGCCTTACCATAAATGAGCCGAAATGAGGAAGTCCCAATTGGTGTCTTATAAGTCGTCCTGTATGCCCAGATAGTGTCATCGAGATGTAAGCTCCAATCATTTCACCCAGGATTCACAATTTTTGCCAAAAGACTTTTGACTTCTCTGTTTGAAACATCCACCTAGCCGTTCGTCTACAGGTGGTAAGGAGTAGCTACACGATGGTGAACTCCATATTTCCTCAAGAGAGCCTTTATAGTTCAGTTGCAGAAATGAGTTCATTGGTCACTAATGATAGCATAAGGCACACCAAACTTGCAAAATATCTTTTCAAGAAATCCTGAAACCACAGCAGATGTATTAGTTTTAGTGGGGTTCGCCTCAACCCACTTAGAAACATAGTCAAAAACCAACATAATGTATAGATAGCTATTAGAAGACAAGAAATGTCCCATAAAATTCATACCCCAAACATCAAAAACTTCACAAACCAAAATAAAATTCAAACATATTTCATTTTGTTTAGATAATGATCCAAACATTTGACATTTTTGGCAGGAGTTACAATATGCATAAGCATCAGCAAACATGGAGTTCCAAAACAATCCACAATCAGGAATTTTACGAGCAATACGCTTTAGATTAAAATGGCCTCCACGAGCCATCTCATGACAAAAGAAAAGAATAGACTCAAACTCATGCTCAGGGACACACCTCCTAATTATTTGATCATAACAAAATTTCCACAAATGTGGAGCATCCCAAACAAAGTATTTTGAGTCATTTCTAATCTTAGCACATTGTGAATGAGACATATCAAGAGGGAACTCACATGTAACCAAGTAGTTAACCATGTCAGCATAACATAGTTCAACAATAGATACCTGGAAAAGGTGCTCATCAGGAAAATCCTCTCTGAAAGGCAATGACTTCTCATCTTGCACGATTCTGCTTAAATGATCAGCTACAGAATTCTCAGACCCCTTCTTGTCTTTGATTGTCAGATTAAACTCCTAGAGGAGCAAAATCCACCGCACAAGCCTTGACTTTGACTCTTTCTTTGTCATTAAGTACTTGAGAACGGTGTGATCAGTAAAGTCAGTTATAGAAGAACAAAACACATAAGAACAAAACTTATCTTGAGCAAAAACGATGGCAAGTAATTCCTTCTTTGTTGTGGTGTAATTAGTCTGAGCTAGATTGAAAGTTCTGGAGGCAAAACAGATGACATGGCTCTTCTTGTCAATTTTTTGCCCGAGCACAGCTCCAACAGTAAGGTTGCTAGCATCGCACGTAATCTCAAATGGCACGTCCCACCGAGGGGGTTGGAGAATGGGGGCAGAGGTCAGTTGATTTTTCAGCATATCGAAGGCCTTTTTGCATTCAGCATCGAACTCAAACGGGACATCTTTCTAAAGCAGGGATGAAAGAGGCAAAGCAATCTTCGAAAAGTCCTTGATAAAGCGCTTATAAAAACCTGCACTACACTTCCCTAATGTTTGTGGGATAGGGAAGGTTAGAAATAACATCTATTTTGGCTTTATTAACCTCAATGCCCTTAGCAGAAACAAGATGCGCTAATACAATGCCATAACTAGCCATGAAATGATACTTCTCATAGTTCAGAACAAGATTTATCTCAATACATCTCTTCATGATCAGACCCAAGTTATGCAAGCATTCATCAAAAAAATTCCCATACGTAGTAAAATCATCCATAAAGACCTCAATGCATTTTTCAATAAAATCATAAAAGATATTCATCATGCAATGTTGAAACGTACTTGGAGCATTGCAAAGCCCAAAAGCCCAAAAGGCATCCTTCAAAAGACGTAGGTGATGCGTAAATTCAATGTGTGATTCCGCAAGTGCATGGGTCAAATTATAATATAAAACGGTTTGAATTCAAGTATCGTATCCAATGGGGATTGAATTGGATAGATTCATTTAACTATTGAAGAATTGAATTGATTTTATCTAAGGGATGGGTCTTGAGTTTAGATTTTGAAAACAAGAGAACAAGAAAACAAGAACAAGTAAAACTTCAAGGGATCAGAGTGTTCTAGGGTGTTGATGTCATTAATTACTTCATTAAGTCATACTTTAGGTTTTCATGGAATTATGTGCAAACAATATGTTGAAGTCTAGAAACTAATATCCATATTACTTTCTCTCAAAAACAACCATTTCTTATGCAACCTAATTGATTACTAATTCCTTGAAACCAATTTAAGAAGCATAGCATTAAGATTAGTCATGATCAACTTTCTCTAATAACCTAGCTATTTTCATGAAAGATAAGTAAAGATTCAATGCGATAGACAACCACTCAATCATACACCCAACTAATACTTATTGATGATCAATCAATAAATAATAAGCACAATAGCATTGAAAAACATAACATTCAACAACATCCATGAAAAGCATTAAACCATTAACATAAAACCATAACTAAATCCAACACCCTAAAACAATGAGTTTAGCCACACATAGCCATCAAATACATATTTGCATATGAGTTCTCAAGTATGAAAGTAAAAGGGAAAGACTCTCGAATTGCTTCCTGATGTTGAACTCCTTCAATCTCCACTTGATGGTAGCAAACTCACACCTTTTGGGCTCTTTTTTCTCTCTAATTTCATGTACCTCCTTGTGAGGACTTTCTTGTGTAATTTCTTGATGTCTAGGGTTGCTAAGAACCTCTCAATATATAGAAGTGGCCACCCAAAATCCTTTCCAAAAATAAAGAGTTTTCAAAATAGGATAGTTAGCGTCGATGTGCTCTCTATGACGTTGTCCGTCATAAAAGGTGAGCACATCGACGCTCTCAAATAGCGTCGACGTTGTCACACCCCCTCCCGGGTACCCTCTTAACCTAGGAGAAAGTGTGAGGATAGCAGACAACGACCCTTTAGTAAAAACCGTTCGTTAACTCAGAAACAATTCAAAACTGTATTCAATTTACAGTAATAAATAAGCAATGATAAATCGCTTTCATGTCCTGGCAAATCATACTCAGGTAACGCTATCAAACCATATACATATCACTTCTGAAAAATCATGAAAATACAATACATTTCACACACATTTCCTTAGTTGAGGTGGAGTTGAGCTTAACGCTACTCAACGTGGAAAACATCCTTAGTTGGGGCAGAGTGATCTCAACACCCAACGTCAAATATCCTTAGCTGTTTGGAGTAATCTCAACACAACAGTGTCTATCATATCTCTATGTGCACATAGATATTAAATCCTGGGTTACCCGAATACCTTCTTAAGTCCTTCAATACCGAGTCCCATATACGAAATTCAGGCCACCCACATGCCTTCTCCGAGTCCTTCAGCATTGGGGGCTATCTCTATGCTCAGGTTACTCACATGCCTTCTTCGAGTCCTTCAGCATCGGGAACCATTTCTATATCCTAGCTACTCAAATGCCTTATCCGAGTCCTTCATCATTGGGAGCCTTTTTCAAAAACAATATTCAAAAGCAACATGTTTTGAAAACAACATAATAAATGTTCACGAGTTTAAACATCTCAAACTTCCACAAATTCATTACAACATCTTGCTTCCTTTAAATCAGAGATTAACAAATAGCATGCTTTTCGTAAAAACTCGATAACAAGTAGCATGCTTCAAATAACCCAATTGCAAAACCATAGTATGCATTTACATGAAAATACATGCTTTCTTCAAGCAAGTGCTCATCATAGCACATGTAAAACCCGTGAAAACATGAACGTATAAACATGTTTCTAAACATAATTATATATATCATGGAAACTTGTTAAAAGTAGCAAAATTATAAAACAACATGCGTTTGTAAAACTTGTACAACAACTAGCATGCTCTTTAAAGATTTTTGGTGCAAATCATATAATAATCGCATGTCGATAATGTCATACTCTACTTTTAAAAAAGAAAAATCGATGCGTTGAAGAGCCTATAAAGAAAAGAAATAAGAAATCATGTTAGACGCATGGTCAGGACTAAGGTAACGCATGATGAAGGTGGAAGCATAGGAAGTAACCCAAGATCTTGAAGGGAAAGAAGTGAAACGCATAGGGGATAATTATGAAGATGTAAGCATTGGCAAAGATAAGACGCATAAGCAAAAAGGAATAAAGTTATGTCGTGAAGTATTGGAAAGAGATCCAAGTCTGGGAAAGGAAGGATAAATGCATAAGTAGGAACCGGGGAAAGAATACTATAGCAAACTGAGTAACGCATAGACTACTATCGAGGGATGCTCTCGAGTTTTGGATAAAGTAGAAGGTTGAGAAGTAAGTTTAAAGACTGGAGCAGGAGGTGGACGCACACTAATATTTTAGTACAAGGAAAAGGTTAAATGAATAACCTTGGATTACAAGCACAAGAACACATAGAGGGATAATCAAGGAATCCTCAAGGATAGAAGGAAGATCATGGACGCCAAACGAAGTAAAGGTGAATGCAAAGAGTACAAATGCATAAAGGGTGGTTTTGAGTTGGATTTGGTTAACAAAGTAAATCACACCGTCGGATGTGTGATCACACAAGAGAAGGATTTGTAGTTAAGATTTGACATAAGGGAAGAAAGTTGGATGCATGGTATGATGCGGTAAGGTACAAACGCATAGTAGTCTATGTTTGGGACATTAACGCCTAGTAGTATGCGGTGGAGAAACGGGTTCAAAGGTATTATGGCAGAGAGTAAAGAAAGTAAGTAATGAAGCTAAAACCTTAAAGGAAATTCAATGGACGCATAGGGGCAGTATGATTGAATGAATAGTTTGTATATTGGAATATGTTGGACGCATAAGATAAGTTTATAAAGGCTAAGTGGCTTCATATAGACTTGACACCTTATAAGTAGGAAGTGTTAGAAGGCATGTTAAGTATTTCATGCAAGGTGAAGCTTGGATAAATGCATGGTTGGTTAAGTATGTAGCTTGTCATGTGGCAAACAAGTGGCAAAAAGAGAGAAAAAGTAGTATGACAAGCCCTCTATTCCAAAGTTATAAATAGGACCTTGAGGGAAAAGTGGCGACTGACGATTCTGAAGGGAGAATTCTTGAGAGAAAGGGGACAGAGAAGGCAGAAAGGAGGAATCCTTGCGTCCGTAGTAGAAGTCTGCAGCCAAGAGAGAAGATATTCTTGACAATTTAGCTATCTTGTATTAAAGAAGTTGTCTTGCATCTAAGGGGTCAGCCTTGCATTCAAGGTGAACGATGCGTTCAAGGTGAATGATGCGTTCAAGGTGAACGATGCGTTCAAGTTGGACCTTGCGTCCAAGAGAGGTAGACACATCCAAAAAGAGAAGTAAGAAGAGTTAGGCTGCACCTCGTGTTAGCTATCAACCTTGCGTTGAAGGGCCAGTTGCGTTCAACCGAGCTGACAGAGGAATATAAAGCCTTGCGTTCCATGATTAGAATGTTGCGTCCAAGAAGCTCGGAAAAGAGGAAATAGCGGGAAGGAGGAGGAACTATTGTTGAGCAAGTATAATGTGAGTAATATTAACGTTTTTTTAAAATATGATTTCATGAGTTTTCAATGAATAAGTGCATGTGATTTATTTGAAAAGCATTTGAGTATGCTGGTTATTTGTTATATGTTTATAAAACGCATGTTGATTGATAATAACGTGATTTCATGGTTTTACTGAAAAGCATGCTGTTTGATATTATATGATTTTATTTGGAAACAATTAACTTGTGAGTTTATGATATGATGTTTTCAAAACATATTTTGTGTATTTATAAAACTTTGAAAAGGGCACCCGAGGCTCAAGGACTTGGAGAAGGCCAAGGGGTAGCCGGGATATAGAAAAGGTACCCAATGCTGAGGGACTCGTAGAAGGCAAATGGGTAACCTGGATATGAATATAGAAAAAGGTACCCAATGCTCAGGGACTCATAGAAGGCAAATGGGTAACCTAGATATGGAAATGAGACCCTAATGCTTAGGGACTTGGAGAAGGCATTGCGGGCAGCCTGGATTATAATACCTATGTGCACATAGAGGAATATACGACGCTGATGTGTTGAGATTACTCCACATAACTAATGATAATCGACGTTGAGTAGTGTAGTGCTCGGCTTCACCTCAACTAGGGAAAATGATATGAAATATTTTCGACGTTGAGAAGTGTAGAGCACTGCTTCGCCTCAACGTAGGAAAATTTTTTAAAAAACAAACTGATTTCATGTACAACTATTCTAGAATGAATTTATGTGATTTGATTAAGTTGTCAGAAAGTGTGATTTTACAGAAATGATGGTTTGAATTATGTTTTACGTAAAATTGTGGGACGTATGTGATTTGACTAAATTATTGAGAAATATGTTTTGCGGTAATGATGATTTAAATCCATGATTCATGATTATGGTGTACAGTAATTTTAATATGCTTGTTTCCGAAGTAAAGATAGTTTTACAAAAACTGTTACTCACTGAGCTGTTAGCTCACCCTTTCATATGTTTTCCATTTTTCAGGTAGCATAACAGTTCCCGTTACCGATCAAAGTCGAGGTTTGTCAAGAGTTAATGGTATCACCGTCCTAGGAACTGTAGTTTAATGGGAATAAAGGAAGTTCGACAGTGGGAGTTGACCAGTAAGTCAATGACTGCTGTCCTCACGCTCCGTCTCGGGCTACAGGAGGGTAGTTCGGGGTGGGGTGTAACAGATAAAGTCATGCTTACTCCAAAACATTTATGGAAAAATGGCAAATCATGCTATAAACTCATGTTGATAAATATAAGCTCAATCAAGGAAATTTTGTAAGGAAATGAACTTCAAGTATACTTCATAGATATTCTTGGGCAAATTGAAAATGAAGAGTAAATAAAACTCATTTTAAACAAAACTGTCACTCACTACTTGTCCCCGGCCCTTAATGAATTTTACGCCTTCCCTAGCTCCTTTCGGCCTTAAATGGTTCAGTTTCCTTTATTAGATTCCTTAGAATTCCCATTGGAATAGCAAATAGGCCTTAAATGATGATGCACATGTCCCTACTGAGACCAAACTTTATAACAAAATTCACTAACTAGCAAGATTCACGTCACCAACGAGACTAGACTAACGAAACCAGGGAACCAGCAAAACTGTACCAGCGAGACTGTGAATAGCGAGATTTACCTGACTAGCAAGACGAGCGAGACCTAGTGAGAGTTGTGAGACAAAAAGCAACCAGCGACACCAGCGAGACGAGTCTCGCTGCTCACCCTTACGCCTTCAGTGTCGTTGCTTTTTCCAGCGAAACCTGTCTCGTACAGCTTCTGTCTTTGTTCTAACTGCTAAAAGTAGCATTTCTAGCCCGAATTAGTATTTTTTTTCCTTCTACAAACTTGTAAAGAAATGTGTCTTCTTGCTTACCCCAAAATTTCATGGCTTAACTTCTCTTATTTCGTCCAATAATCTAAATTTACTTTACCCTGCTTCAGATCACTCGAAAAATCTATATCAGTCACTTCCACTTGTAATTAAACCTGTTTCTCTTCACATTCAACTCAACCATCCTTCACAAAAGTTGTTAAAAATTGAATTAACATACTAATCTCAAATTTCCAGCTTCAAACTTTATCTCCTCTGTTCTCTACTCACCAAACACCAGACTTTGTTCGGACTGCGCATCAGAAAACAAGCCTTCAGTTCTAGCTTCAATTGCACCGTGAATTCAACCAGAGTTCTACACCAATTTGCTCTAAACACCTTCTTTTTCCTCCCTTCGACATGCAGCTACAAGTTTGGGTCGGTTGAAGCTTTTGAAAATGAAAAAATGATCGAAAATCTCAACTTATACACATATCATTCGGCTGCCGACTTATGTTCCACTATTTCCATTATACTTATTTCTTTTTTATTTCTTTTTTCTTTTTTCTTTTCTCTTTTCTTCTTCCTTTTTTCTCTTCCCTCAAATTTTCAAATTTACTTTTATGCTCCAATTATTATCCAAAGTAATCTTAAGCTCAGTCTACCTCGTGTTGATTTAGAATTCGACTTACCAAAAATATGCTCGATTTCCACTACCTCTTCCTTCAATCTACAAGAGAGGAAACAAATAAGTCTACTACAATACTACATACTTAAGTTTAGTACTTACAAAATGTAGGGTTTATAGACGTTGTCCGTCATGGAAGTGCAGTTTCAAGTGCAGCGCTGAGGCACTGCAACGCTCCCTCCCAAGCGTAGCATCGCTCTCGGCAAGCGTAGCTACGCTCCAAAAGATTTCCAAATTTCTACTCTCAGATCTAGAGCGCAACGGGGCAGCTAATGCTCTCAGCTGCGGTGCCCTATTCTCTAAGGTTTTTCCTCTTCTTCTTCTAGTTTTGGCTCGGCTATGCTGCCCTGGGGGTCAAATCGGGGACATTTTTCAAGTACCCGTCTGGGGACGAAGTAGGGAAAGGGAGGGTGAAAGGGTTGAAATCCCTAACACAGCGGAAGCAATACATAACAAAATTCGAAATAAGTTAGGATTTTGAAATACCAATACATTGGAAGAAATTACAGAAAACCTACTGTATTAATTCTCGGTTAAGCATGCTTTAGAGATAGAATATTACTTTCGCTGACAACTCTGAACACTGTCACCATGAATCTCTCCTATTCTCTGAGGGATGCGATAAGGATTGTGGATTGATCTTGATATGTGAGAAAAAAGAGAGAGCACTAAAGAGAATTTTTTAACGAGAGAATTACTTTTTTTTCTCTGTTTCTTTTGCAGGCTTATTTAGGGAGGGAGAGCAAGAGACGTGGGATTAAACTACGTAAGCGTAACTCCGACGTAAGAGAGTTACCTTTTTAATTTATTTATTTATTTATTTATTTAACAAATAAATAATAATTAAGACTTAATTAAATCTAATTTAATTAATTATTTCATTTAAATCATATTTAAATAAACATCTGACATATAACCTATAGTTTTAATTAATCTAATTTAATTAAATCATATTTAATTAAAATAAATTAAGAAAATTAATTATTTAATTAATTAACTTCCAAATTAAATATCTAATATTTAATTTAACCAATATTTGAATCATATTCAATTGTTATTTTCTCACAACTTATAGTTTTGATGTGCATCTAACACAGATTAATTTTAACCTTATAGTTTTAATATGAATCTAATTCATATTAATATTTGAACTCCTTCAAATATTTAATTTTCTAAAAAAAAATTAATTTTGTATCACTTCCAAAATTAAATTTATATTATAAAATTCAAAATAAACTTTATATTATAATGTATCATCATACATTATATTATTTCCCTAAGTAAATATGAACATTTCAAATTTCATTCAAGACATAAATACCTCATCACTCTTTACGAGCTAGGAAGGGGACCTAATGGACCTACAAATCAGAAACTCCAACGATATAAGATTAATTGACTAAACTCATTAACCACATTAATCAATATTCGTTAACTGTGGGTACACTCCACTGAAGATCCACAACTGCACTCTTCTCACTGCAGATATATTTCTGTGTCCATGGATATAGACCAATAACAGAAAATTAGTCCTTCACAAGTGTTCGTAACACCAGCTGGGTCAAATTATCATTTTACCCCTAGGTTACTTCTAAATTCTTAAGTACTAGTCTTCCTCTAATGAACAACATGTTTATGGTCCAACCATTAAACAGAAACCCCTCTCGGGCCAGTGAGAGGGTAAGGCTCTTTGTTCAAGTCCCAAAGACACCACTTAAGGAACACTTATCTACTTACCTACAGATGGGAATGAGTAAATTCCATCTTGTATAATTATGTCCCTAGCTCCCCAGTCGATCTTGTCCCCAAGATGGTAGGCATATTAAGTCGGTAAGCAGCCACTCTCACCCATACAAATCAAAGGACAATCTCTCATGGACAAAAGTTCATAATATACTCAGGATTAAGACTAAATTGCCTAGGTCATCCTATTGAAATAGAAACCTATCTAGTCAACGGAGTTACATCTAGTGATCACTATTTCGTGGTCTAGTCTTATGCAAACTCATTGCATAGGATACCCTCACTCACATGTCATCTACATGAACGCGTTAGATCATTGTGTTTGTATCAAATACAAAGTGGACTGTATACATAGTGTCGCTAGGATAAGGTACCCAACCTTATTCCTATACTATAGACCCTTAAACTGTATCTTAAACATTGATCTCTGTATGTCCCCACATAGAGTTCAAGACTCATAAAACTTACCTAGGATGTTAGTTTATTGGATTTATGGTTATTAAGATAAAACATTTACAATCTACGAGTTTTAGGGCATAAAACCCAACAGAGGGTATCCCCACCCCGGCCCCAACCCCACCCAGATTTATCCCCGACCAATATATATATATATGTCTCGCTCTCTCTCTCGCCCTGTCTCGCTCTTGCTATCTCTCTATCTCGCTCTACTTATTGGTAGTAATTTGGTCTTGCATTTGAACTTGTAGTCCCACTCTCTCTCATAGTCTCGCTCTTTCTCAGTCTCGCTCGCTCTCCCCGTCTCGCTCTCGCTCTATCTCAAGGAATGGATCCCGCGGGGACCCGTTTCCCCAACAGGGAGGGATGGGGGTAATCAGGGACAGGGAACCCCAACCTGCCCTTGTTGCCAACCCAAGCCTATTGCTTAACTATAATTGCACTTAACATTTTCACCATCATTACTATCACCTTTCATGTTCACCAATCCATTTTCACTCTCATTCACCACCAGATATAATCAAACCACCTGTATATTATTCAACACATTCTCGTCAGCGCATCACATATACAAACATTGCATTAAATAAAAAAAGTCCTAACATAAAATTATCACAAATATCTGCATTCAACTCTGCATTCTACCGGAACCCTATTAAAATTTACACTTGAGTTTTTTTGGGAAAATTTATGTTTAACAAAGATATTTTATTTAATTCATAAGCACGACATAAGGCTATCATATCACAATTCATACAAAGTCCTAATGAGGATATGCATCTCATAACATTCAACAGGACACAACAGAAGCTAGTCAATGCAGATGACAAGTCTGACAACAACAAACAAAAGAAATCAAAAGTGGATTGAATCATGAATGTTTTAAGAATATGAACAATAAAAACCCAATAAAATCTAATTAGGAATAGAATTTGAGAGGTACCATTTTGGTGGCAAAACTAAAACTCTGCCGAGTAGTTTCTGAATGTGGATGCTCAAAACAAAATCCTACTTATAGAAGTTATCCGAAGGTTCAGAGGGAAATGCAGAAGAAGATGCTGAGTTGTTCAAAACCCTAGATGGCCAGTCAATCGATATAAGCCCAATCCAAGAAGCACCATTGACAGGGGTGTTTAAAAACTCTAATGATCTAAAAAAAAAAAAAAAAAAAGATAATTATATTTTATTTCTAACAATCTCTACTGCACGTCAAATAAAGTGAATTTTTTATCTAATAATTCCTTAAATAAAAGGAAAAAAAAAATTAAATACCATTTCTTCCTGAAAAAAAAAAAAAAGGTGCATTTTTTAAAAAAAACCGATCAACTCAATCCAATCTTTAAGGTTTGGGTCGGATAATCAATCGATTTGGGTTAGGTTGGATTCAAATAAATGAAAACTTTATGGATTGGGTTAGTTCTTGGGTTTACCCTAAATAATCCAACCACCCCGAGCTTATTATTAATTTTTAGAAGTATGTTCTTTTACTTATGATATACATCTATATACTATTTATTATAATTTCATTTAATTTCATGATTTTTTTTTTATAGTTTAATCTTCAAACTCTTAGAAAAATAATTTTTTTAGCACTTTGAAAAGAAAATTTTTATAATATAAATTGAAATTTAGTTGTTAATTTTAATTCAATATATAAATAAAATTAAATAAAAGTTTTGTATATTAACATTTTACTTATTTTTAGAATAAAAATTTAAATAATTGACTCAAATAACCGAACCAACCCAACTCATATGTTTCATGATTTAGTTGGGTTGGGTTCATTATTTAATAAGGGTTGTTTGAGTTGAAGAAACTTACAACCGAAACAATTGGACTAGGTCTAAGAAGCACTTCAACCCAACTCAACCCGCCCCTCCTTGAACACTCCTACCATATACCCATTTATTCAAAAGAAACAGGAAAAATAAATTAGTTAAATTAATAGTTAAAAAAAAAAAAAAAAAACTAAATAATCTATCTATCTACACTATCTAAAAGAGGCCATGGGAAGAAACTTTTTTCCCCTTTTGTCCATTTTAGTTGATCGTCATAGGGATATTTTACGTGATTTCACATTTAAAT
>QLSR01000176.1:16839-115965 GCA_031780015.1 Citrullus colocynthis
AAAAAAAAAAAAAAAGATAATTATATTTTATTTCTAACAATCTCTACTGCACGTCAAATAAAGTGAATTTTTTATCTAATAATTCCTTAAATAAAAGGAAAAAAAAAATTTAAATGTCATATTTTATCTCTAATAATATCTACCTTACGATAAATAAAGGAATTTTCTTTTAAAAAAATTATCCACTAATCTATAATTCACAAAAAAAAAAATGAAAATATCACTTATTACTTTAATAATCTCTATTAAAAACAATTATATTTGATTTCTGATAATCTCTACTCCACATTAAACAAAAGTTTTTTTTTTTTTCAAGAAAAATTACATTTTATCTCTGATAATTCGTTATATAAAGGGAACTTTTTTTTAATAAGTGTCCCATTTTATCTCTAATAATATCTGCTTCATAATAAATAAAGGGAAAACTTTTTTAAGGGAAAACATTTTAAAAATCACATTTTATTCGAGTTGTTTCCAAATATGGCAAAATGAGTTAAACTATCACTAGAAGAAAACTAAAATTTAATGACATTTAAAAACTATCGGATTTAAAATTCATGATAGTTATTTTAAGTCATTATATTACCTGTAAAGGTAAAAGCTTCAATGACATTTGTCGAAAAATGTCATAATTGGTCTTCTTATGACAATAATTAATTGTCAACAATGAACAATTACTAACAATCATTATTTGTCATTTTCAACCATACTATGACTTTTTGTCTTTGTCAACCATGACAATCATACTATGATTTTTTATCTGCAATAGACTTCTATCACGGTCTAGATAGAAATCTATCGTGGTCTATTATTGATATACAATGAATTTTTTTTTATATTTGTAAATAGTTGATATTTTTTCTATTTATAATAATTTTTCCATTAAATCCTCTAATCTAAGATGTTTATGGGAAATTTTTTTTTCCAAAAAAAAAAAAAAAGAAACAAAGAATGAGAAAAGAATGGTCTACTTGTCCAAATTGAAACTAAGGAAGGGGAAATGAAGGGAATGGTATGAAATTGACAAGGTACGATTTAATAGTCACAAGTTTTTTTTTAAGACTTTAATAATCACAAATAAAGTATATCATCAACTATATATTGATAATCTATTGTTCTTAATATTTGATTGGCAAATAAAACGCAGGTGCAAGTTATGTGGTGTTAGTCAAAATAGAGTCACTAATATGAGTTCAACTTGAGTAACGGAGGTTAAAAATTTAAATCCTTTAAAACAATCAAATCAATCAAA
Organism: Citrullus colocynthis; assembly: GCA_031780015.1. Classification (NCBI taxonomy): domain Eukaryota; kingdom Viridiplantae; phylum Streptophyta; class Magnoliopsida; order Cucurbitales; family Cucurbitaceae; genus Citrullus; species Citrullus colocynthis. The sequence continues at coordinate 18,092 of QLSR01000176.1, forward strand.
TTGGATCAATTTCTCTGTTTTTTGAAATGACTCAAGAAGTTAGTGTCAAACCTATCATCACAAATCACTTAAACGAAATTGTTGCTTGATCTTATACATGAATAATGTATGATAGCCTTATGTCGTACCCATGAAATGAAAATGAAATATCTTTGCTAAACGCACGTTTTCCTTGTAATGATTTGTGACAACACTATGTTTGGACTTTGCTGATTTAATACAATGTTGATCTGAATGATGCATCAGTGATAATGTGTTGAACTACCTAAATGTGGCTTAATTACAAGTGATGGTAACTGTGAGTGATGATGAATTGGTGAATATGTGGAGTGACGATGCGTTGAATGTGATGATGATCTAAATGCTAAGCAATATCAGTTACTTGATTTATGAGGAGGATGATCTAGTAACAATTATATCATCTATACATATCAATACATAGCAAGTTGATTTATAGGAAGATCTCATAAACAATGAAATATCAGCTCAAGAATTTTGGAATCCATCAGTAGTAAGAAATTTCTTCAATATATCAAACCATGCACATGATGCTTGCTTTAAACCATATAATATCTTCTTTCTAATTTGCAAACTATATGGACAACAACTTTATTTTCAATAGATAATCCAAGCATGGTTCCTCCATGAATACTTCCTTAGTTAGTATCCCATGGAGAAATGCATTATTTATGTGAAGCTGGCGAATTTTCCAGCTGTTTGCTAAGGCCAGAGTAAGAAGGATTCTAATTGTAATTGGCTTGGCAAGAGCGCTGTAAGTTTTGTGTAATCAATGTCAGCTGTCTGATGAAATCTTTTGGGAACAAGTTGGGCCTTATACCTTGAAATAGATCCATCTGTATGACGCCTTATTTTGAATACCCATTTGTAACCAATTATCTTTTTCTTAGAAGGAAGAGTTATTAGGATCCCATGTATTATTCTTTTGTAGTGCATTATACTCTTCACCCAATGTGAACATTTCAATGCATCTTTGACAGTAGTTGGTTAAATCTTTGACATGAGTCTTAAGTTAAGGAAAGAAGAGAAAGCACGAAATTACCATCCTCCATCCATTTTGAATCATCTTGATTTTTGTACAAGTAAATTTTCAACTTGGTTTATGAATGTAATAAAGGTTTGGAAGGCTTCTTATATAGAGTGAAGGAAATAAATCCATGTGTGACGTAAGTACATATCAGCAAAACTCATATAATAGCTAAAACCATTTTGAGAAGTAACATGTGAAGGACCCACAGATCAAATAATTCTATGAGTTCAAAAGGTGAAGAATATTTAGTAGTTGAGTTAGAAAATGGGAGTTTATGTATCTTGCTAGAATCACATGAAGAACAAAGAATAAATGCTTTATTAAAAGAAGAACAAAGAAATATTACAATGTTGTAAAATTGAACTTACAACAAAAAGTGATGGGTGACCAAGTCTGTTGTGCTATAATATTTGTTCGAAAGAAACTAATGGATATGGAACAACAAATTTTGTAATAGAAAGAACATTAGAATTCAACAGCGAAGACACATTACCCAATTTTGATAGGAGCCATTGGTTATGGAGAAGCAATATAATTTCCAGTTTCCTGAGCTTCCACAAAACAAACATTAGAATGGAATTCAAGAAAATATTTATTCTCTTTGGTGAATTGGCCAACACTAAGAAGATTCTTTTTAATATGAGAAGCATGAAGAAGATTTTTAATGGTGAAAGTAGGACAAGAATTATTAGAGAGAGTTATATGTGAAGAATATCTAAACCTATATTATTGCTAAAATGAAAGAATACTCATTTTTTACAAGAAACCACAATTCCCTCCTCTTCCACAATTATCATTTTGTCCTCAAAGTTTATTGTTTGAGTTCCATTGATTTTGCATTTGGTTATTATTCTTCTGATTTGATTGCTTCTCAAATGCACTAGAAATCAATACTTGTACTTGAATTTCTTTCTAGTCTTGATTCATGAGTCGTCAATAGAGAATATATTTCTTATAGGGTTTTAATTTTTGTCTTACCATAAATTTACTCAGACAATTGAATCATATTTGGTGCTTAAATCCAATAAGATGTACGATTATCTATCCTTAAAGTGAAGTTGAACACCCAACTTCATTAAGAGCTTTCAAGATTCTATACCTTCACAACATAATCTTTGATAGTATCACCTTCTTCCTTTAATCCTTGCAATTGATTTTTCAATTGCATTATCTTTGCAATGCTTGAAGATAAGGTTTGAAGTAAAAAACATCTGCTCTATTAGTAACCAATTTTCAGCTCTAATTATAACCATTTTTTTTTTTTAAAATGCATCCAATCATTTGTGAAACAATATCTTCACTCATCGCTCCAATTAACCAAAAACAGAGGAGTCGATCTTGATGCATTTGATATATTCAAGATTTTCAATCAAAGTAACCTCTAAGTTAGTAGTAGTGGTCTTACATGTACTTGTTATAGGGGCTTCGATAGTTCTTTGAATTTCTTTATGTGGTTTCTCATCTTTGAGAATGTGATTCTATAAGGAATGGTCATTGCAACGAATAACACGTGTTTTAATGTAATAATAATACCTTTTACCACGTTTTACTAAGCTTTCCTCTTGTAACATGCAATTTCAGAAAGAGTTTCACAACTTTATTCAAGAGATGATCGATGATATGAAAACTCTAGAAATTGAAAATTAGGAACCCTTCATGAACCCCTAATAACAAATCACAAAACTCTCAACTCAATTGATGTGAATTCAAATGGGAGAATTAGAATTAGATTACCTTTTGATCGAAGACCAAGAGATAAGGAAAACTTGTTCCTTACTCTAAGTTCGAACACTCCACAAGCAAGATGATCAGACTTACCTGAATGTTCTTGGCATGCAACCCTAAATTCAAGAATTACAAATAATGGTGATGAGGCTTTGTCATCCACTAGGGAAGTTTCATTCAAAGAAAACCCTAAAACTCAAACATCAAAACTATTTTGTACAACCTAATGGCCAAGCTTTAAAATAGCCTCCCGAAACCCTAATGTGTGCCACATCAAAGATTTAATAAAACGACAAAATTAACCTTATTTAACATGTTTAGAAAGGATAAAATTGGAAACCATAAAACTAGACTAGCGGTTCATATCATCCTCTCCTCCTTTGAAAGGATTCGTCCTCGAATCTAAATTGTCACCTTGTAGAGCAAATTTTTAGTCATGAGATGTTAATGATCTAACTTTCTTTTGATCATTCTTGAACTTTCGACCATTGATGAGTACATAAACAAGTTTAGAGCAATATTTCATAAGTAACGTCTTTGTTTTGTACCTCACATGTGGGAAACATTGCTCCTTCATTAGTGCTTTAAAGTCCAGCAAAAAATAAGAATAAGTAGTACTAGATAATACTCTAAATTTAACTCCACCTTGGTGATAACAAACTCTCTGGTGAGGATGAGGGTGTGACGGCCCCAATTTCTAAACTAAACTAGAGAAATTGCCACATTTAACCTATAACTAATTTTATTTACTCTTATATCTTAGAAAAATTTTGGCAGCATAAGGCACTACCATCACGAAACCCAAAATCTTTCCTTAACCTGTTTCAAAAGAGACACTCCCAATAATATTTAACTTCAGCTACGTCTCAACAGAAATGGATCAAAACTCATAAACACTACATTATTCATATTCAACAAACCTCTTAAACCAACAAACTCAACTACGACGAGGTTCAGCATTATAATAAACTTAAACGTATTACGAAACTTCCATTCCAAAGGAAAGATACTTTCAATTTAAAGTAAGGTTCATTTTTAAAAGTTTCAAAATAAATAAACTTCTAGCAAAAAGGAAAAGAACGATAGTAATGGTCTAACTATTGATCTTTCTTAAGCTCCCTCCTCAGCATCACCAAAGTCGTACAGCCTGTCATCACCTACAAATTCTAGTGGGGGGTCAGTGCACATTTGCACTGGTAAGTAGCCCACCTGAAGAGCCACCAAACAACATATACATAATGCAAAAATACACGACAACAGTAAGGTCAAATAAATCAAGCTAAACTCATGAATTACATCATCATATATGAGACTAATATAAATTTCTAATCAAACTTTTAACTGCACGGTCCTTGACCATTTTTACCCAAGTCCCTGAACTATACATCGACCCTTGACCCTTTGTACCCAAGTTCTCGATGACTCTACAACACATTAACCCTTGACCATTTGTATCCAAGGCCCCAATGCTTGTTCTAGAACCCATCACATTGATCCTTGACCATTTGTACCCAAGGCCTCAATGCTTGTCCTATAACTCATCACACCGACCCTTGACTGTTTGTACCCAAGACCTCGATGTTCCCTTATACATACTTTACGAAAAACCCACCTATTAAACATACTTACAAACAACCACACCCTTCATGTAAGACCACATGTTAAACATACTTCACAAAACCACATATTAAACATACATGTGTTTAAGCAACTCCACAACATACTATTATCACTCAAGTCACATAAGATTCTCTTAGTGTGTCTCATATATTGAAATAAACACAAGGAACATTCATGCATATCCAATCATCTCAACACCATTCACAAGTTCATAACAACATGGGTCATAATTATAAAATAAATAAATAAATCATGCAACATGCTCGCACTCAAAGAAACAGACCCAACCGGTAGAATTCTACTTACTTAAGTGTTCTAGAGTGCTTCTAACTGATCCAAAAGTTTCCAAAGCAACCTTAAACCTCGATCCGAACGCTACGAATCCGAACTAAACTACAATTAAAGAATACCCATGAATTATTGGCTAAATCCCAGCATCTAAAATGATGTCGAATGGATTTTAAAATAGTATAACGTCTAAAACTCACTAAAATAGACTGGTTCTCTTGCTGCAAAGTGTTCGAACAGTTCCGAATCTATGCCAAAGCTACAAATAAATGCTTCCAAGCATTAGAGACTTGCCTAAGCAACCTTAATCCAGTTTGAAAAGGAATTTAAAGCGCTAAACCTACTGAAACTCACCCAAAACGATACAAATCCTCGTAGTTTGGTGTCTGAATACATCGAATCCTCGTCGAAAAGGACGAAACACTACTGCCAAAGTGCTTCGTCGCGTGGGTTACTGCCAAAACTTGTCCAAAACGTGTGGGCTCAAGCCAAGGTTGCACCTACTCTGGTCTTCCGTCTTCTTTGTCGTTGTCGTTCGTTGGTGGCTGTTGGACCGTCAACAACTACTCAAGTCATCAGAGATCGTGGTCCGCTTCAGTTCTGCGCCGGAAGCCGCCGCTAGTAGGTCCCTGCTGCTGCAGCCGTTGCATTATCAAACGTGTCGCACGGCGTTGGCTGGCTGAGTTGTCCGTCGCTGCCAAGTTCGTCGGGTTGTGCTGGTTGATTGGGATCAAAACGCAGGGAGGGGAGGGTGAAGGAATCGAATTCCCAGCGAATGCGAGTAATCACCTTATGCCATTAAATTTGTTTTTGGAAAACCAAAATTACAGAGAACATACGACAAGGATAAACAATTAAATTAGCATGCTTTTGAGGAGAGTTAAGAGAAAGAAGTTTTCCTGCCTTTGAAGATTGTTTCGTTGTGGGAGACTTCTTCTCCAAATCATGAACTGGTGAAACTCTAGCGAATCAAAAAGAACTTTTCTTCTTTGGAAACACCGATGGAAACGTCGCTATTCTCTAGGAAGAATGAAAGAGAAGTTGTGAGCTCTCTTTGAATTTTTAGCAAGGGAAAGATTTGAGAGAAAGAAGAGAGAATTGGAGAGGGAGAGTTCTTGGAAAAATACAAAACTCTTCTGTAACCTTTCCCCCTCTTCCCTTCCTTTTCTTTGTTTAACGTGTACTGGTGTGAGAGAGGAAATAACTCCCTTAAACGTGGGGAGTTGTTATTAATATAATAATAATATAATATCATATAATATAATATAACATCAATTTAATTAAATATATATTAAATCATATTTAATATATATAATTAAATAAAATTATTAATTAACAATTAATTAATTAATTAAATATCTCATATTTAATTTGAATTTAAATCATATTCAAATAATCTTCTCTAACATAATCTATAGTTTTAATATGAATCTCATTCATATTAATTTTAACCTATAGTTTTTATATGAATCTCATTCATGTTGGGTTGTATGTCCTAGAAACTCGTAGTTTTTGTAAATAAATGAATTTTAGTACATATGAAGTTATTCAAGTGAATTAATTATTTATTAACTCTAAATCCAATTAAACTACGAACCCTTGGCTATTATCATGAGTACTTGGACTTTATGTGGAGACATAAACAAGATCAAGTTCGAGTAAGTAGCCTAAATAAGTCTGTAGTACATGGATCAGGTTTGGTACCTCTTCCTAGAGACACTATTGAATACGGCCCGCTTCATGATCGTTACAAATGTTGTAAGGTGTCATAAATGAAGTGATCCTGATTTGTTCATGTAGAGACATGTGAGCGAATAAGATTGTGTGACCCTGAAATAATCACTGTTACGTATTAACACTGATTAATTTCACTTATCTATGAACTCTTGTTTATTCAGAATTATCCCTTGATCTGCATAGGTGAGAGAAAGCTCAATAGCGCTGCTCAACATTTCTCCTATTTCAGGGATAAGACCGGGTAGATAGCTGGGGATATAGAATTTGCAAGACGAAATTCACTCCTACCCAATTTAGGGATAGTAGAAAGGTTGTTCTCTTAAGTATTGTTCCCAGGACTTGAAGGGGCCGCATCCTCTTACTGGCCTGAGAGGGAATGGATTTAGTGATTAGATCCTAAATCAATTGTTCATTAAAGGGACAGTGGTACTTAAGGAGAAAAGATGTAACTCAAAGGTAAACCGGTATTTGACCTAGCTGAAGTTATGAACGACCTGTGAAGGATTGACTTATCGATGATGGTTATATCAAATGGACACAAATATATCTACAGTGAGGAGAGTGCAGCTACGGGCTTTAGTGGAGTGTCTTGTTAGTTAACGAATGTTGGTTAATTAGGTTAAAGAGTTTGGCCGGTTAATCTTAGATCATTGAAGCTCATAATTTGTAGGTCCATTAGGTCCCTCTACTAGCTCATAAATGGACTAAAGTCTTAGATAGTGTGGTGAATAAGTTTGAACCGTTCAAATCTTGGCTTAAGAAATAAAAGTCAAATATATACGATATATCGACATTTAATTACAAATTAAACGTACAAATAGAGTAAATTATAATAATTAAATATAATTTAAATATTAATCATATGAATAGAGATTCATATCGGTTTTTAGAAAAATGGGGACAAGTGGGAAAAATAATATTATTTTATTATTTAATATTAAAGTAATATTTAATTAATTAATTGTTAAATTATTTTTTATTTATTTAATTATTTAATTATTTTTTGAAATTAAAAATCAATTTTAATTCAATTTTTGGAAATTCATTGAAAATTGATTTTAAAATTGATTTTTGAAGATTGAATCTTTCCACTAACTAAGCCAGGAGCTTGGTAGTCTTCTTCACAATTAACCAACAATTTAACCATTTTGTGTTCTCAAATTTTGATGCAATTGGATTGCATGTTATTCTTTAATAAATAGTAATAGTTTTGACATAAGAATGGTTAAGAATTTTGTGAAATTAAATGGTTAATTTTGCAAAATTTCATTCATTGTTCATTTTCTTCCCAACCTTCATTCCTTCTCAAATTCACCACAAATTTGGATCCCACCATCCAATATAAGCCTAGAGAATAGTAGAGAAGACTCTTGTGGTGGTCTACAACCAAGTGGTGCTGAAATTCATCAAGAATTGAAGGAGAATCTGGAGCTTCAAGGATAAGTGTTCTTAAAACTTTGGTTTTTCTTTTTAATTGCATGCTTAATCCTCTAAATTGAGCATCTTAGAGTGAAAATTGATCAAATTAACTTCCGCTGCATGCTCATTTATCTATCAATTCATATGATTAATATTTAATCTCATTTAAATATTCATCTCTCTTATAATATAAAGTATAAATTTTGAATCTCATTCAAAATGAACTTTATATTTTAATGTATCTATATACATTATGCTAATTGTATCACATACAATTAATTCCCTTATTAATTTGAACATTTCAAATTAAACTAAAATATTTGGTTCTTATACTAAGCCTTTATGAGCTAGCAAGGGGATCTTATGGACCTATAGTTAGAAGCTCCAATGATATGAAATTAATCAATTGGACTCTTTAATTAGATTAATCAATATTCATTAACTATAGTTCACTCCATTAAAGAGGAGTTGCACTCTTCACATTATAGATATATTTCTGTCTCCACAAAATTTACTAATCAACAGTAAGTTGACTCTTCACAAATTACTCATAACTACAGCTAAGTCAAATTACCCTTTTACCCCAGTCATATCTAACTCCTTAAGTATTCTCTAATGAACAAACTGTTTATAGTCCAACTATAAACTAACCCCTCTCGAGCCAATGAGAGAGTGAGGCCTCATTGTTCAATACCTAGAATCACTCCTTAAGGGAGAATTTATCTACTTATCCTAAGCACGGGAAGGAGTGAGTTTCATCTTGTGAAGATGCTTATTGAGTCGGTTTGGCCACTCTCACCCATACAAAGCCCATACAAATCAAAGGATTGTCCTCATAGACAAGAGTTCAAGAATTCAGGTCGAGTTACCTAAATGTTAATTTCTACAATTAACGTCGTTACAAAGAGAAATTAAATATTTCGTAGTCTAGTTTTATACAAACTCTTTGTATAGATACCCACTCACATGTATTCACATGAACGATTAGGATCACACATGAACAATTAGGATCAAATTGTTTACCAGAATAAGGCACCCAACCTTATTCCTATAGACTTTACTTAAACATGAACCTTGTATGTCAACCACATGTTTAAGTTTACATTAAATAATCTTAGTTTATTGGATTGATTTAATGCATAAAATAGATAAAATAACTTCTTATTTTATTCAATAAATAAAATGTATATACAATTTACAAAACTACAAGATCTAAGAGATTTAAGATACACTAGTTCCAACAGAGGGGATGGGTAACAAGAAGGGGGAGGAGGAGAGAGAGGAAAAGAAAATAGAAAATAAGGGAAAAGATACGGTTTTTTTTGTGGTTCCTTTTTTTTCTTTTCTTCTTTTCTTTTAAAAGCAAGCCACCTACAAAATAAAAGGAAACCAAATTTAAGAATTTAAGATTTGTATTTACTTCCAATATAAGTTTCCTTTTCAAAAAATAACAACTCAATAATATTTATTTGATAGCAATAATCATAATAATAATAATAATGAACTAAAATAAAATAAATCTCTCCTTTTCTCTTTTCAACACTTAATGACCTTTAATTTAGTTAAACTTAAAAGGCTCACTTGAAATTCAAATTTTACAAATTAGAATCAACAATTGAGGAGTCTCATTAATTTAAAATTTAACAGGTCGAAAGAGATGTAATGGCAAGGTTCACACCGAAATTAACCTTATTTTATAAATTTCATCCTCACGTTACTTTCAAAATTGGACTCACTCCCTCAATCTCTCCTTCATTTTTATTACTTTGCATACTACTATCAAATTCTTATTTCACATTCTTATCTACTAGTGTCTCTGACTCCCATTCACTTTCTCTAATTTTGATTGAGAATTGTTTCTCTTTACTCTTAATGGCTCTTCTTCTTCTTCACTGAAAATCTCTCTATTTAATTCTTCTTCTTGTGCTCTCGGAAAATTTGCATCTTCTTCTTCTTCCTTGGGTGATTGATCATGTTTTAGTTTCCATGTTCATTCCTTCAAGACTTCACACATCAAACTCCATTCTAGCTAGATTATTTCTTGACATATTTTCTTATAGAACTGCATAGTTCTGCGAAATCTTCCCGTATAGCCTCTCTAAGCTTTGCATCTCTACCTCAAATTTCAACACGCCTTCTTCTTTGATGGAACATGACCGCACTACAAAAAACTGAAAACTAAAAATCAAGAACCTAATATTCAACATTCAAGATTCAACAAACTAGATAAGAGAGCAAGAAAAACAAGATATTTAGAATGAAGAATTTAAGATTCAAAATTCCTAGAGTTATGCAAGTTGAACAAAGAAATTGACAAACAACTAGACAAATCAATGAAAAAAAGAAAAAGAAACAAGAATTAGGAATAAAACTAAAGACATTAATTTTATTGAAACCCCAATTCAATTTCAGTCATCAAATGCACTTTTGAAACAATTAATCCTTTCTGATGAATTTCAGCCACTTAAAGCTCATGAAAAATTGAGCGGCTTGTTTCACGTGCTTCCTTGACGTGCCTGCTTCCAATTTTTTTATCCTTTGATTTCACTCTGGGCGAACCTCAGATTCAATTTGACTTCAATGTTTTCTTTTCACAATTTCCTTTTTTTCTTTCTAAATCACGTTTGTCAGGCCACCCACCGATTGTTTGTTTTTTTTTTCTTTTTTCTTTTTTTTTTTTCTCTCGATTTTTCGATTTCTCAAGTCTGCAACTCCGATTTCACTTTCACTTTCCTCTCCAATTCTACAAATTCTGCCACAGCCTGCGTTTTTAATCTCTTTTTTTCGATTGAAACACTGAAGTTTTAGCAACCAATTTACCTTTCTTTTTCATATGAGAACCCTAATTTGAAAATAGACTCAACAAAGAAAGCAATTGAAGAAAATATATATCCAATCTAGAGTCTAGGCTTTGATACTAAATGATATGAAAACTCTATAAATGATAAATTAGGAATCTTTTTTATGAACCCCTAATGAACAAATTCCAAAACTCCCAAATCAATTTATGCCAATTCAATGGATTCCCTTTTAATTGCAGATTAAGAGATAAGGAGAACTAGTTCCTTACTCCAAGTTCGAACGCTCGGATGACTAGACTTATCTGACCCTGAATTCAAAAATTGTACAACCTAGTGGTCGAGCTTTAAATAGCCTCCCAAAATCCTAATGCATGTCACATCAAAGATTTAATAAAACTCAAAATCAACTTTATTTAACATGGATAATATTGGAAATAATAAAACTAGAGTTAAATTAGTAAAGAAAATATTAATAATAACTTGGAGGTCTAGGCGATTCATATCAGTCGAGTTTGAGGAGTTCTATTAGGGAATTGAAGTAAGAAAACAGAGCAATCAATCACACACAAAGACGACGTTGAATGGACATTTAGAGGAAGAAAATGACACCAGATATTAGAGTGGTTCGGTTCAATATGAACCTACAGCCACTATGAAGATTGGAGCAGCTTGGATTGCACTATCTTGGAGAAGATTACAAGAATTCAGATAAGTTTCTACTCTCACAAATCACTCTCTGATTTCATCTTAGTTCTCTCTTCTATTTTTAATTCCTTTTATAGTTGATATTTTCTTCAACTAATTTAACAGAATTTTACTGCTGATTTTTGTTTCATTTAAATTTGAAACTCTATTTCTCTTCATTCTCCATCTTGAAATAAATAATCAGTGTTGATAACTGGTTGTTCTTTAATTTCTTCTTCTTTCACTCAAATTCAGTAAAATCAATCAACCCAAGGCACCTTTTATATTTCATATGGGTTATTGGTTTTGTCATCATAGCAATGGCATTCTTAGAGGTGTGTGCATGCTTTCAATACTTCAACTTCCCCTTTCTCAATTTGTTCTCTAATAAAATGGAATTTGATATCTATATGATTTGTCCTGCTGTGATGTTGCTGATATTTTTTATAAGTGAATAGTTGATTGATTATCACAATATTTTTACTAATTTCTTATGGATTTCGTAGTCATTCAGTAATCCTTTAAACCATATCCCCTCTTTAATTGCTTCTGAAAAGGCTATGTACTCAGGTTCAGTTAATGATAATGCCACGACTAGTTGTAGTGTGGCCTTCCAACTCAGCAGGTTTTCACCAAATAGGAATAGGTAACCACTTAGAGATCTTTGTTTATCCAAATCACCTGCCGAATCCATAGATCTCATTATCATCAGCTTGGTTCAATTTACAGAGTAAACCAGCTTCTTGAGTCCCCTTAGGATACCTTAGTATCCATTTTAAGGCCTCCCAATGTCTTTTCCCCGGATTTGTCATGTATCTGCTCACCAAACTTGTGGAGTATGATAGCTCTGGTATTGTTGAGATCATCAAATACATAATACTTCCTACCACTTGAGAGTAGGGTATTTTTAACATATAGTTTGAGTGATCTATTTCCTCTATTTTAGGGGGAGTCACAGAAGATAGTCTAAATTGGCTAATGGGATAGTTACTGGCTTAGCATCAAGTTTGTTGAATCTCTTTAGGATTTTGCTGCAGTAATTGCTTTGGCTAATGGTTAGAGATCTTTTTTATTTCTTTTTCTAAATTCTTTTAGATTCTCCAAGATCCTTCATGTCAAACTCTTCCTGTAGTGAAGTGTTAACTCCTTTTAGGTCTGATTCAGACTTGCTTGCAAGTAACATGTCGTCCACATACAGTAATAGGTAGACTGTGGAAGAGTAGGATCTGGTATTCACACAAACATAGCTGTCATATGAGCTTCTTGTGAACCCAATTTTGGATATAAAAATATGCTTCATTGTACTTTGAGGGAGGAATAAACTACCCTTCTTTGTCTATCTCTTGCCAAATAGTAGTTTGTCAAGTCTTCTCCCTCCTGGGAGTTCTCTTCATCATGTAAATCAGATTGGTGTCCACTAGTTTCAGCCTCATTTCGACTATCATGATTTGATTCCCTATTCTCAGATGGGTGCTTACTCTCAATTCGAATAGTTTTATAGTTATGATATGTTTTGTCAATACGATCATATTTTTCAGCATTCTTACTCATCGTGTATATTTGGTCCTCTTTGAAAATCACATCCCTGTTGTTTATACATCTCCTTTAGCTTGAAGCCTTTTTAACTCCTTCAGTAAAGCCTAGGATCATACATTTCACAGCTCATGGTTTTAACTTCCCTTGACTTTGGTGGACATATCCAACACACCCAAACACTTTAAGATCATCTAGTTTAGGTGGGTGTTTTGTCCATCTTTCTTCTGGTATAATCAAGTTGGTTGAATGATGTGGACAGCTATTTACGGTGTAGACAGTATAGACCATGACTTCTACCTAAAATTTCTTAGTTATCATCCCATCTGACATTTGGCACCTTACCCTGTCTATTATAGTCCCGTTAAGCATTTTATCAACTCTATTTTGTTGGGGAGTGTGTCTAACTGCCCTATGTTTTATAATACCACGTTGTTTGCAAAAGTTAGAGAACTCTTCATTGCAAAAATCTAGACCATTATCTGTCCTAAACCACTTTACTTGAGGTTTGCTTTTCAACCATAATCTTCCCTTGAATTTTTCTAGGGTTCGATCTTTTGTTTTTAAGAACACAGCTTTTCCTAGAAAAATCATCGGTAAATGATAGAAAATACCTTGATCCACTTAAGGAGGGAGTCAGAGTTGGCCCCATAGATATGAATGGACATATCCCAAGATTTCCTTAGTGTTATGTTTTGCCTTTTGGAATGGTTGTCTTGTGGATTTCCCACACAGTATTTACAAAATGTTAAGTCTTTAGCCAGACCTCTAGGTAGTAAACCCTGTTTTGAAAGGATCTTCAAACCTTTTCCACTGATGTGAGAAAGTCTTTTATGCCATAAATATCCTTTAGTAAGTTTGTTGTCTGTGGCAATTAGAGTTGAATGTGTCATTTGGACATCTTTGATTAAGTATAGACCATTTGTTTTGATTCCAACAAGAACGACTTTAGTTTTATTTCAAATCTACCAGTTGAACCTTGGTACTTACACCCAATAGAATCCAACATTCCTAAACAAATTAGGTTTCTTCTTAAGGTGGGTACATGTCTGATATTTCTCAACAATGTAACTGATCCATCTTGAAATTTGAGTGAAACTGACTGGATGTCAACAATTTTGCAAGTATGATCATTCCCCATATACACAAGGCCTCCGTCCTAAAAAAGAGAATTAAATGATGAAGTACTAGAAATCGAACCATATCCACATAAATCAACATAAACACAAGTTTAATTCCACGAAGCACGTTTTTTTAAAACCTCACGCGTTCAATTAAATTGTTTAGGAAAAAACCAACAAAAAAATTTTAACGGTAGGAGATTAATTTTAAAATTTATGTTAAAATATTATTTTGATCCTTATAATCTAGAATTTGTTCAATTTTAGTTTATGGTAGATTTTTACACAAAAAACAAAAAAAAATTGTTATCTATTAACACTTTCATTGTAAATTTAAAAAACATATTCACGTACTCTGAGATTAAATTTTAATTTATTAAAAGTGCGAAAACTAAAATAGAACAAAATAACGTATCAAAATAGGATGAGAAAATTTTTATTTTATATACTATCTTCCTTCATGGTTTGTCACAAAAACAAATTTTAAGAATGATGTGATCATTCGATCAATAAAATAATTAAATAACATTTTCAAAAAAATAAATAATTAAATAACAAATTTATTTTAAATAGTATATAAAAGATTGGAAAAACTGACGATTTATATCATGAGTCACGTTTAATATAACAATAATTGAAAAAAAAAAAAAAAGGGTAGAGGTGGGGCCCAGTGGGCATACGAAACGGTGTCGGTAGTGGGAGATGAGGATACAAAAGAATTCCGAAATTTGAAATTCCGTTGTTATAGAGTCTCTTTCTTTACACACACCATTCATTTTGACATTCCCCCGTTTCTCTCTCTTTTGCTGCCACGTATTTTATTCCCCAAATTTCCTAGCCGCGAATCCTCCTTACCCCTTCTCCATATCTCCACCTCACCATTTCAGATTTTCTTCGATCTCATCTCCTCCACGTCGGATCCTCTCCCACGTGACCGATTCTGCCACCTCATCCTTTTTCAAATTAAATCATTTTTTATTTCTATTTCTATTTGGAATAGGATAATCCCCAAACATGGTCACCCTTCCTCCACGACAATGTCTCCCACTCTTCTTTCCCTCTCCACCGCATTCCCCCATCTCTCTCTCTTTTTCACTATTTCTTTATTTTTATTTCATTATTCAACCCTTTTCTTTTCTCTACGCATTTTATTAATTTTTGTTTTCTTCTCAATTTTAAAATTTAGCCAAATAATGATTCTGTTTCTGTATCCTTTATCTAAATAAATAAATACGTATTTTTTTTAAAAAATTACTACTCTATTTATCTGTTTCACAAGAGATACGGATAATAGTTTGGAATAAACTTTGTATTTTGATATATTTCTGAATATTTTAGTTTATTTTTTTTTATGATTGGAAACAGCCTTATATTTCCCTCTCTTTGTTGTTTTTTTGGTTTCTTTTCTTTCAAAACTTTTATTTTTTTAATACTTTTTACTATCAACGTTTATTCATTTTGACTATTGTATTTTTAAAAGATTCAATTTAGTCTCTGTAATTTTAAAATTGGTTCCTTTTGTCTTATGTAAATAAAAATTATTCACTTTTAGTTTTATATTTGTAATTTCAACTTTCATTCATTCTCGTTCTAAACTTTCTAAAAGTGAATATTTTGATCTTTTAAAATGAAATTAAAAAAAAAATTAAAATAATTATTTTTAACAATACAATAAACCAAAATTAATGAATTAAGGCGATTAAAGTAGTTTTTTTATGGTAATTGTATTTACTTACCTTTTTAGGGATAATAATTAAGTGTATCGCAATATTTTTTAAAAAAAATTACAAATATAACAAAATTTATCTATAATAAACTCTATTACCAATAAACTCCTATCAACTGTATGATCTATAACTAATATGCTTCTACTGCTAATATGGTCTATCACTAGAAGGAAAATCTAAATTTGTTTATATATTCAAATTTTTTCGTACTATATTTACAAATATTTTGAATGTTAATTACTATATTTGCAACTACCAAACAAAAAAAAATTAATTTAATATAATTATATCAGGGGAATCGGTAAAATCTATTATGAGAAGAAAACGGTCATTTCCGGTAACAGTGTAAAATAATTTTTTCTAGCAAGAAGTTAGAAAAAAGTGAAAATCTTTAACTGAAAAATTAGATTTGACAACTTTTTAAGATTGGAATTTGCAACGTTATTCATTTCACTTGAAATTTGTAATCATCCGGACCGAAATTTATCCATTTCACTTGAAATTTGCAACATTATTCATGATTTTTTTTTATAAACGTCAAAAAATATCTTTGAAGTAACAATGTTGTAGAATTTTGAAAAAAATAGAATGTAAAATATTACAACAGTGATCTAAAATGAAGTGACGATCTAATTTTTTATTCTAAATTATGACTACATCAGTCCAAGTCTCAAATTTTTATCAAAATTTTAACTAATTTTTTCTCGGACAGTGGTTTGAAATGTTTATGAAAGGCTAAGGTTAATATTTCAACTTTTGAATGTATAAAGATGTTTTTAAAATAAGTGGCAAGTGTCAGGGATAGACATCATAAACGTACTCATATAAAAATCATAAAAGATTACTTTTGATATTGAAGTTTGTCTTGCATAACAATAATAATAGTAACGAGAACAATGATAAAAGGTTAAATTACAAATATATTTCTTGAACTTTTTAAGATTATATATTTAAACTTTCAATTTTGTATTTAATAAATCTATGAATAGCTACAAAATGTAGGCTTATCTCGTGGAAATAAGACCTATCATGTACATGTTTCAGATAGTTTTTCTTTTTTTAAAGTACGTCACACATAGTTATCACAAAGTTAAATTAAGTCTTATACTTTTGACCTCAATTCAAGCTATAACTCACAAGTTTTAGTATCTTAAGTCTCACTCCAACTCATTTAAATTATAAATAGTTTAATGATAGTAGAGATGGTAGATCATGGTGGTAAGAGAACGTACAGATGGTTTTATAATTAAAATAGAAAATTAATAATTTAATCTTTTTTGGTACCATCGAGTACAAAACTTATCTTTAGGCTTTCGAGATTGCATGCATTAAGTAGTTGAATTTCAAATATATATTTTAGGTTCCATAACCTTTTAATTTTGTATTTGTTACATTTTTATATTATACAACAGTCTAATATAATTTCTGAATTTTCAATATTTTATAGAAAATATTTAAAATTTTTTAATCAAATAAAAATAAAATAGAAAAGTTGTTAGAATTCTATAACATATAATATGTTAACAATTTTTTTTTTAAAATGTCAACAAGTTCAAATACCTATAGAATATTAAATTAATAGAATGATTAGATTATGGTATTAAATTTTTATCAAACATACCTATAATTGAAATTTGTATTACATCCTAAAAAGAAATTTATGAAAAATAAAAAAACAATTAACAAGACGTTACTAATAAGTTATGAATTTGGTTTTTATGGTTTAGAAAAAGTTATAATTTAAGATTCGTTTTGTAAATATTTCGTTTTTTTTTTTTAAATTAAACATATAGATCCTATTTATAATTCCAAATTTTTTTCTTTGTTGTCTAATTTTTATTAATGGTTTAAAAAATCAAACCAATTTTTGAAAACCTAAAAAAGTAGCTTGTGAGGGTTTTATAAAATTTGGAGAAAATTTGAATTTAGTCTTTATGATTGGAATTTGATCTTTACAATTTGGAGAAATTTTGAAAAAATTAGGACTTAATTTTTATTTTAAAAATTATTTAAAGGATTTTATAAAATTATTGAAACTAAATTCTAACGTTTTCGAAATTATAAAGATAATTTAATCTTATTAATATAAATAATAAATATTTTAAATCGATTTTTTACTGGGGGAAAAGGGAAAAGGGAAGGAAAAGATAATTAATTCAAAGGAGAAAAGTACTACTGTGGAAAAAGAAGGAAAAAAAAGGCAGTCTGGTGAAACGCTAGTACTGTTGCCACGTTGGCGTACGGTGATGGCGTTTAAAGAGAGGGTTTCAGGTTGGCTTCACGTGGCAAATGTTCCTCGTGGACCACAGGATGCCACGTAAGAACAGCTTCGAATCTTCAGGCTCTTCAATCTTTGCTGACACGTCATCACCCAATCTCAGGAAGCCCGAAAAATATCTCGGAGAGCGAGTCCACTCAAATGTCTCCAAGATATCCCAAATATATATATTTTCTTCACCATTTAGTTCACTCTCCATGAAAGTTCGACACGTGGCAACACGCTTGCCGTATGAGTGGTAGACGCCGATTCAGTATGAAGGAACGAGAAATAATCTCCTGCCAACCGCTTAATCCACCAGCCCGACAGGATTTCGCCACGCGTCAATCTGGCAGCCGGTGGATGGAATCTGAAGCATTGGAGAGCCTGGATTATTCCACGTTGACGGCACAGGAGAAGCGATCTGTGAAGAAGCATCGAAGTTCACTATTAAAGATATTTTACATTAGGGAAGGGGAGTGAAATATCTAAATTAGCCCTGAGAAATATTTAAGGGAGTAAAAGGGTGTAATTTAGGGCGAAGATTAAGGGCAGTTCCCCTAATATAAGGAAATTGTACTTTCCCCTTCCGCTCTTTTTATTCTTCGGCAGTTCTTTCGGAATGAACAGATAAAAGGGAAAAGGAAGAAGAAGCAAGAGAAGAAAAAATCAGCGGCTGAAAAATCAAGAGGGTTACAAGAAGGAGAATAACAACAAGAGTGAATCTGAGATTTCGAAGAAGAAATGAAGAAGTGCGAGCTGTGTGGGCAGCAAGCGAGGATGTTCTGTGAGTCGGATCAGGCGAACCTATGTTGGGACTGCGACGAGAAGGTTCACTGTGCAAATTTTCTTGTTGCTAAACATTCTCGGTGCCTTCTTTGTCATGTATGCCAGTCGCCGACTCCATGGGCGGCCTCTGGTCGGAAGCTTACGCCGACGGTTTCTGTGTGCGAGGGATGTGTCGATGTCCATGGTGGTAAATGCGAGCAAGGTGGATTTCAAGAGCGACGTAGAGATAACGAGCAGGAAGTTGATGGTGGTGATGATTTTGACGACGGTGAAGGTTTCGATAGTTATGAGGGAGGTGATAGTGAGGAAGACGATGATGGGGATGAAGAGGAGGACGTGGAAGAAGAGGATGAGGACGGAGAAAACCAGGTGGTTCCCTGGTCTTATGCATCTTCTTCGTCTCTACCACCGCCTCCGACAGTGACTTCTAGCAGCGAGGGCGAGATTTCAGCTGCCGCTGGTGTCGCATCGAAGCGGATGAGAGAGTACGGCATCGATCTCGATTCCGATGTATGTATTTTTTAGGTTTTGTTTTCTTGCTATTGCCTTCTCTTCCATGTTTTCTTTTTTTCCTGAGTCTGTGCTGAAGGAAATCATTCGGGATTTCGGTATCTTTTGTTCTTTCATTCGCTTTTCTGGAACCGGTGTTTTGACAAAATCATATCGTTTTTTCTCACACAACAAAAATCAATGGTTTTCAGTTCTCCTAGTGAATCTGACACAAGATTTGAACCGAATCGTTCTGTTTTATAATCTTCTTAACCTATGATTTTGATACGAATCGTTTTAATATGCCGATCTGAAACATAATCATCATTTTCCTAGTTCTTAATTTTCCAGTGATCCAAACTGGGTTTTTAGTAATCGTTTGTCACTTGAATGCAGGATGAAATCGAGTGTTCTTCTGCACCACAGAGTACAAGGCCATGTTTCAATGACGAAGCGACTTCCTCGAGTTCCCTTAGGCCACTGAAGCAAGCAAGAGTTACAGGACCGACCCAATCAGCCACATCCACTCCGGATGTTGAAGCTTGTAAAGCCGAGTTAAAATCCATGGCTGTCGTTAGATCTATCCAGAGACTCCAGAATCGTCTTCCCACCGACATTAACGATGCTTCCAAAATGATCTTTGGGATACGCAAAATGAGCAGAGATCAGAATCGTTGATTCTTCACTAACCACACAATGGAAGGTAGCTAGGGTTCTTAATTTTTTTTTTCCTTTTTGGGGTTCATTTTTCTCACTAATTGTCTGTCATGATCGATTAATTCAAGGATTATACCTGTTTTCTCAAGTGTGTACAACCTAGAATTTCCCCCTCTATTTTCCATTAGATAATCTTGTCATCATTTGTGAATCCTGTCAAGTGTAGCCAGATATTAATTTACCCAACTACATTCTATTAACAGATCTCTCTCTACACTTTATGAGTGTTTTCTTGATGCAATATCTCAATCAATATTACTTAGTTGTTGTTTAAAAGAGAGATTCTCACATTCTAGTTGTTGTGTTTATGTGGGTCTCCGATGACCAGGAGAGATGTATCCAATAAAATATGTATTAATCCATATCCCCCATATCTCTTTTGGGAGCCATCGTCATCTTCTCCCACAACATTTTTAGGTCCACGAAGCCGCTTTTTGGGGTTTTTGCATATTGAAGATGATACCCAACACCCAATACCGAACTGAAGGTAATCATATATCTTGATATTATTTAATGTTCTTGAATCCTCATGCTGGTGCTGTATATGATTAAAATAGTAAGATCATGGCCGACCTTATGTTGGATGGAATCTCCATGTCCATATTGAACTCCTAGCTACATACATACATGTATACATTTCAGAAAGTATTTATAGATTGTCTATGTTTACTCTTCAAATCTAGCTAGGGTTTTTGATTAAGAATGGTCTTTTTGATTTGCCAATTCCTGTTAGGTCAAATTGATGTGTACATGGATTATTGAGTGGTTCACATTTTCTCACTGTTTAGACTTCTCTGTTCATAACCATGACTACATTCAGGCCATGGGTTGACTACGAATTCCTTGATGTTAACAGTAATTGTGAGGAAATAATATCCACGATACCCATTTACTTTTTCTAAAACCATCTTGGCCATAAATTTCGATAGAGAGAAGAAAGAGAAGAGAGATGGGGGTACCACTTAGAATTTAGAATTAGAATTATCTTTGCCACTCGTTTTTGTAAGATGACTTGAAAATATCGGCTGCTAAAGGCATTTTTGTGTGGCTGAGTGTGTGTTGGCGTATATTTATTTTGGGCGATGTCTTGATATATGAGACAAGCAGGCGAAAGATTGGTGGATGGCTATGGTCAAATGTTAGGTATAGGTAATTTTTTTAGAAATAATAAATTAGAAAGGAAAGGAATTATTTATTGTGGCTTTTGATTTATTTCTTGCATTTAGACATTCCATGACTAGATCAGAACTGGGTAGTTGGGAGAAGGAAAGAAAAAAATTTACGGATGTTAAAGTTGGTAATAATTATTTGGGGAGTTAAATTGTCTTTGTGGTGCTTAATTGAGTTGAGTTAGAAAATCCGTGCTTAGATTGGAATGTTAGTTTAATTGAGTTTGAGTATATTGTGCAGTTTTTTAAATAAATCGATTCTTGTTAATTTTTTATTTTTTTGGCTTTTTCTGCTTTGGATTTTTTTTCGTTTGCATTTTTTTCTTTTTTCTTTTCTTTTGTTTCTCTTTTTCCATTTTTTTTCAACCCTTTTCTAATACAAATTTTTTAACACTGAAAAATAATTGATCTTTTTCCATTCTTCAAATATAAAAAATTAACAGAGTAAGTTTACACTAATTTGGAGAATAATTTTTACTAATTTGGAGAAATTTTTCAGCACTCAATTTATAACATATATATATTTTTTTATTCCTAAACTAGAATAGTACATATATATATATATATCATTCCTATACTAGAAAATATGTATGAACTAAGAAAAATATTTAAGACAACATACTTAGCTTAGCTCTCAATCATAAATAGACAGGAAGTGAGTAAATTGAACATATTTTTGTTAGTTCTTTATTGAAAAAGGTAACATATTTTCACCATATAACCATTACACTCAGTTGCATAATTATTTTGTTCACATTTCAAAATACATATCATACCTTCTCTAACATAAAAAATTTATGTACTCTCATCTAACAAATTCATATAAAAAATTCATGTACTCCCGTATAACTGAAAAAAAAGAGAAAATTTATATAACAAATTCATTACGAAATTTGAAAAAGAAAATTTATATAACAAATTCATTACGAAATTTGTATGGTGAATGTTGAATAATATGAATTTAGGTTCATTATTTAATATGTTGGCTCAATTAAAAAATGTGGCTTACAATGAATAGTATGAATTTAGGTTCATTATTTAATATGTTGGCTCAATTAAAAAATGTGGCTTACAATTTTTTCAAAAGTACGTATTAAAACGTTGTAAAAAAAAAAAAAAAAAGGTGCATTTTTTATATATTTATTTACATACTTTCTGAACTTGGTGAAAAAATTGTTTGAATATTGATGTGTATTTTTTATATTGCTATGTGGCATCAGTGTAGAAACTATATTTTTCAGAATAAAACCTTGGCCATAATTTTAATTCCACTCATCAGAATTATGTAATTTTTAAAAACGTGAAGGAATAGGTTATTTAAAAGGTACGAATTTTCAAATTTGGTTTAGTGAAACGATAGTAAGACGTAATAGTACTATTTCACAAAAAATTAACAAAAGAATTGTGAGAAAGTATTTCATAAAACATAAAATGTCACCAACAATTAATAAATGACATATGTCCAACAAAAATATTCCTAAGAATGCTAATATACGTGTGCAAAATGGAAAATGCATATTACAATACAGATTGTTTACCGACATAAGCAACAAAATTTGATCACATAAAAAAAAAAAAAAATACTCCTAACGTAAAAATAGTTAAAAATGATTTGTGCGATTACATTGGGTTGATAACATAAAAAAAAAAAAAAAAAAAAAAAAAAAAAAAAAAAAAGATACTCCTAACGTCAAACTGATTAGAAATGATTTGCGCGATTACTTTGGGACTACCAGGAAAACAAAATAAAGATAGTTAGATTAGAAATAAAGTAACTGAAATAATGAGTAACCAACACTAACATACTTTTTAAAAAAATTTAAAATGGATGAACGTCGTGTAGAGGTGTTATTTAATAAGAATATAAAACACATTAATGACACACCTTATCACACATAGAAGGAAGGAAGCATGCCTTATATAGGACAATCGTTGCTTTGTTACAACAAGAAAGTTGGGAATAAAGAACCACCAACACTATATCGAAGAATCGCAAAAATATGAGGGGGGGAGGGGGGTCAATAAAAAAAATTATGATGGCAATAAATACAACATAATTTATCACAAAAAAATGGAGAAAATATAAAACAGTGAGAGGGTCTAAAATAGGATAGCTCTAAAAAGAATATTTATGTAATATAAACAGAAAAGTCAATCAATTAGCTAACAAATTTGAAATGAAAATCAGATTAGGATGTATAAAGAAAACAATTTACAAATTTCAAATGAAATCATATATTACAAACTTGAAATTAAACTCGAATATTAGAATAAGAAAGTTTGAACTAATCATCATTGGCCCCCAAATAGAAAAAGAGATAGAAAACAAACATGTTGTGCGTTGGATTAACCCCTCCCCCACCAAGCTCCAATTCCCTACCATGAATTTAGTTGCAAACCAAAATTGATGGAAAAACACAAAAAAAAAAAAAAAAAAAGGCGAGGGAAAGACACATGATTTATTGTTAAACCGGCAAGAGGAGATTTGGAAAAAAAAAACTAGTTCATCAGATGAAGAAGAAGAGGCTGAGAAGGGGAAAAAACGGAGAGGAAGAAGTAAACATAATAGAAGGAAATGTAATAGAAGTTGGAAAAGATGGAAAACAGAGACAAGAAGAACAAGAAACATAACTCACAAAATGGAAACCAAAGAACTTGAATATACAGATCCAAAACTCGAATATACAGATTCAAAACACGAATATATTGATCCAAACCTAGAGCAGCAAAGAATATACAGATCCAAAACTCAGACAACCTTGGGCTAATGTAACAAGCAAAGAAGAATAAAACGTTAGGGGATCAAAACATAAATATACAGATCGAAACCCAGAGCATAAATCCGAAAAGATTTTAGAACCATACGTTAATCCAACATGCAAAGAACGGATCAAGAACAGATGTAAACCCAGAGCATAAGTCCGAAAAAAAATTAAGAACCATACGGTAATCCAACATGCAAAGAACAAATCAAGAACATACGTAAACCTACAGCCTGAATCCGAAATTTTTTTAGAATTGTGCGTTAATCCAACATGCAAAGAATAGATTAAGAAGAGATGTAAACCCAGGAAATAAAAAAGATCAAAACATGAAGGAATGAAAATGTGAACATACAGATCTAAACAGAGGATATAAATCCCAAAAAAAAAAAATTTATAAGCGTTCCTAATCTAACATGCAAAGAAACTAAAAAATGGGGAAATCAAAATGCGAACATAGAAATTGAAATGGAGAACATAAATCCCAAAAATTTTTAGATCTAAGTAAAAATAAACAAAGGAGAAGAAGAAGAATTAGTCAAATCTAAAAAAGAAAAAAAAAATAGTTCGTATATGCTAAATCTTAAAAAAAATAGCAATAAAAACAAAATCAAAGAAGAAAAAGAGGAGTTGAGAAGAAGAACGAAAATAAAACTTATACGAGTCAGATGGGGAAAGAAGATAGAAGATGAGGAAACACAAACCAGACAACCAAAGAAGAGACAAGATGAGGGAAGACAAACCAGACGGCGAAATAAGAGAGAAGATGAGGGAAGAAACCGAACGACGAAAGAAAAGATAAGAGGAGTAATGCCAGAGATGCATGAGGGAGAGAGAAAGGGAGAGTAATTGAGGGGGTTCGAAGTAATTAAAATGCGTGGGAAATTGTATTGGTAAAACAGTGGGTAAAACAGTAGGTTATTATACCCACCATTTTTCTTTTATTGGTGAAACAAACATGGACTTATTTTAAAAAATCCAACCAATCCAACTCAAGTTGGGCTGTCAAACAGTCCCTTAGTGCAACTTGATCGAGTTTATATATATATATATATATATACTTCTTTGGTGGTTTGCCAAAGAGATTTGTTGAAGATTATTAAATCTGTTGTGGTGAGTCAGCCTCGTTGGTCTTGTTTTCTTTAGAAGTTAGGTGGAAAATTGTTGTTTCTAACCCAAAAAGTTTTTTATAGGTAAAACTAACCTTTTTTTATAAACTTCTTTTCTAACCCTTTTTTTAACTTTTCAGCGTTTCAGAGGTGGGTCCCACATGGTGAAATGACGTTAGTACTCCAAAACCATCTTCCTCAACACTCAAACCATTGTCTTCTTCCCTAAACTTATCCTGAGACTATCTTCTTCATTATAGTCCATTTTTTTACAGTACTCTCTAATTTCTGTCATTTGTGATAAAACTCATCCTATGTGACCCGATTTCTGGAAATAAACCCACAAAGAACTTCTTTGAAATGCTGATTTTTGGAAATTTAGGTTTTCGAATAGTTGGCGGTAAAAAACGGAAAAGAAAATGTAAAATTTTCAGGTAGAGAAGGTTTAATATGTGTAAGAAATGTCTGAAATTAGATAGAAAAAAAAATTTGGTATGCGTTTTTTGCTCGCTGTCATTTTTCCTGTAAGTTCATGTTTCCCTTAAGTTGAATGAGTTTAAGAGAAAAGTGACAAAATGCCCAAATCCTTACGGGAAAAGTCACAGAATGCCCAAACTTCCCGAAAGTTGGCATGTATTTAAGCTTTCGGTTAATATTGTCTCGCTAGTATTGCTCTCGCTTTCGCGAGTCTTGCTAATCTCGCTCTCTCTGGTATTCTTTCGCTCTCTATGGTATCGTCGTTGTACTTGCTCAAAGTTCTGTCATTTGTGGTAAAATCCATCCTATGTGACCCGATTTTTGGAAATAAACCCACCAAAAACATCTTTGAAACGCTGATGTCTGGAAATTTAGGTTTTCGAATAGTTGGCAGTAAAAATCGAAAAAGAAAATGCAAATTTTTCTGGTAGAGGAGGTTTAATATGTATAGAAAATGTCTAAAATTAGATAGAAAAAGAATTTGGTATGCGTTTTTTGCTTGCTGTCATTTTTTCCGTAAGTTCATGTTTCCCGTAAGTTGAACAATTTGACAGGAAAGGTGACAGAATGCCCAAATCTCATAAAGCACACGCCAACTTTCCAAAAAATTGGGCATTTTGTGACTTTTCCCGTAAGGTTTCAAAAACCTTACGGGAAAAGTCATAGAATGCCTAAATTTTTTGAAAGTTAGCATGTATTTTGGCTTTCTGTGAATATCGTCTCGCTAGTTTCACTCTCTCTGGTATCGTTTCGCTCTCTATGGTATTGTCGCTGGTCTCGCTCACGCTAGTCTCACTGTCATTGGTGTCACTCACACTGGTGTCGCTTTACCCTATCTACACATTTTCCCTTCCCGATAAGCAGTTCAATTTCCAGTTTATTTTTTCGAAACCCGTTTCACCATCCAATGGTTTGTTCTGTTGCTGGTGCCGCTGACGCTCGTCTCGATAGTGTCACTCTTGCTGGTCTCGCTCTCGCTCTCGCTAGTAAATTGACATTCGTTTTTCCTTTTCCATATAAGTTTGAACTTTTCAAGAAACCAACGAGAGCAAGCGTGAGCAACACTACTGAGACGAGCATGAGCGATACTAGCGACAAAAAGAATAGCTAGATCAAGACCAGTGACAATACCATAGAGAGAGCGAAACGATACCAGAGAGACCGAGAGCAATATTCACTGAAAGCCAAAATACACGCCAACTTTCGGGAAATTTGGGCATTCTGTAACTTTTCTTGTAAGGTCTTATTAGAAACCTTAGGGAAAAACTCACAGACTACCCAAATTTCTCGAAAGTTGGCCTGTACTCTATGAGATTTGGGCATTCTATCACTTTTTCTATAAACTCGTTCAACTTACAGGAAACATGAACTTACGGGAAAAATGATAGTGAGCAAAAAACGTATACCAAATTCTTTTTCTATCTGATTTCAAACATTTCCTCCACATATTAAATCTCATCTACCTAAAAATTTTGCACTTTCTTTTCCGTTTTTTACCGCCAACTATTCGAAGAACTAAATTTCCAAAAACCATCATTTCAAAGAAGTTTTTTGTGCGTTTATTTCCAGAAAACGGGTCACATAGTCGGTTTTACCACAAATGACAGAAATTAGAGAGTATTGTAAAGAAATGGACTCTAGGGAAGAAGATGGTCTCTGGGTGAGTTTAGGAAAGAAGACAATGGTTTGAGTGTTGTGGAAGATGGTTTTGGGGTATTAATGCCATTTCACCATGTGGGACTCACCTCTAAAACGCTGAAAAGTTGAAAAAATGGTTAGAAAAATAAGTTTTTAAAAAAGAGATTAGTTTGTCCCATCAAAAATTTTTCGGGTTCTAAATCACAATTTCTCAAGTTAGGTCTGTGTTTTATTTCACTTTTTAGAGGAGGGAAGTAAATAGGGTAGATTCTATTTGTCTGTCTTCTTGAATATTTTATTCAATTATCTAATTATAGCTTGTCAAACCATTTTTTTTTTCTTTTTTAGTTTTGTTGCAGGTATAATTGCAAAAAGATTGGTGTAATTACATGCGCAAAATATTTTACTCAAATTATAGCTTAGTGAACAAGACATCAAATGAAAATCTACTATTGTTGTAGGCTTATTAAATGATATATTGATTATTTCACAGACCTTTGTGTTGTTCTTAAATGTTGTTGCAATTATGTCAATTTATGAAAGAAGGGGGAATGAAAAATGTTTCATACTTTTATAGTATTATATGTTGTAAAATTGATGAGCAAAATGATGAAAAAACGGGAGCACAAAAATCGAGAAATTATAATATTATAATAATAAAATAATAAAATAAAGATAATAATTAAAATAAAGAAAAGAAAGTGGAATTTTATGGAAGATAAGAATTTACTAATTTCTCCAATCCTCTTATTTTCTCTCCAATTTGTGTTTTTCAAAATCCACCAAAAGCCTCTATTTATAGGCAATTTGGCAAGTAGTTGTGACATATCATCACCACTAAGGATATGTCATGAGTAGACACATGACCTCTAGCAACTAAGTTTGGCTACATAATGGACAACTATTTACACTTAATATTTATAATATTATAGGGTTTCTTCGATTACCATTTGAACTTGTATATGTGTGCACATTCTGATTTAGTTTTAGTTGAGAGTACTTTTTATTGAGTTTCTCACATTGGAAGGATGAAACCTTAATTTTTATATGGTGTATCAATTGTTACTATTTTTGTAGTCAATTAATTTTGAGACAAAAGTTGACGTGCTACATATGGTATTTGATTCAAAGAATAAATGGAATCTGACTTTAAAATGGTAAATCAAGAGACGTATAATCTTGAAGGACATATTGAGGGTTTTAAAATCTAGAGGTACATTAGGTATTCTAATTGTCAATTGGTTATGAGAGAAACATCATGTTTTTCCAATATGGTATAATAAGAGTTCAAAAACCTCAAACGAATAATCGCTAGCACTACGAATCCATGTAGGGGCGGGGGGCACATGCTGACTAAGTATGTGTGTGTGTGATACACTTTAATACTCTTATTGTGAATAGTTTTGTAGAGTTAACTCTACTTCAATATGGAAAGATATTTTGAAAGAAAAACAACAATATAGATAGACTATAAACATGTCATCTTCAAACAAGAAAAGCACCTCTGATACTGCTAAATCTTATACAAAAATCAATTTAGGAGAACTACTTGCAGATCCTAGTCTAAGAACTAATTTTTTTTAGTAATATTGAAGATGAAGTTCGTAGAGCATATTTTATAAAGAAAAAAAAGTCCTTGCCAGCCTCAAAACCATATATTTTCATTCAAGAAATTTGGAGCAAAGTTAAGACGATTTAATCCAACGTGATTTAAGGAATATTCGAATTGGTTAGAATACAACATTTCAAAGGATGTTGCATTTTGTTTATGTTGCTACTTGTTCAAACCATGAGTTAGTGAAGAATGAGTTAGATAATAAAGTTATCATGGATCAATTTCAAAACATTAAAACTTATAAAGGACTGTTGTAGTATATCAAATTAGTTAAAATATGAATCAGTTAATATTATTTTACATATTTTTTTATAAAAAAAATTCATTTATATTTGTATGCATAATGCCCCTATATAAAATTTTAGGATCTGCCATTGATTACTAGAATGGTAACGCAAAAGAAAGATGAGGAAATTTTACCATTTTTGTCAATTGATTTTTATGTTTGACTACAAGAGTTTTTATTGATGTCCCGTTGGGAACATTTGATAAAATTGGAACAATATAGGGAGAGTTTTTCTATTGATGAAAATTTTAAGTAGTGGTACATAGTGTAATGGATCAAATCAAAGTATTGAAAACAGGATCACTAATTAAAATTGGATTAAATACTTATTATAATTTATACACATACATTTAATTAAACATTTAACCTTGCTTCTTTCTTTGTTAGTTGGTAGTAGGCGAAATTTCCCTACTACCTCCATTTATTGCTTGTTACAAAAAATAGCATTTAAGATTTATGTAGGACTTAAGGAATAAACAAAAAATAAATCAATAAATCATTTGACAACATGTCAAAAGTTAATGGGAGTAGTAGGTGTTGATACCAGATTTGGGTAAGGTGGATTGACCTAACCTCAAGATGGTGCCAACGGTAAATTTGTATTGTGAAGGAAGTGTTTGCATACAAATCAAACGAAAGAAAAGAAAGAACTGCACATCTGTGTGGTGTAGGCCACACACACTCTGATGTCTAAGTAAAAGGAGGGAGATTTAATGCTAATAGAATTCTTAGTAGGAAGTTCATTTACCTTATTCATCTACCCTCCCCTCTATTTATAGGTTGTGGATGTTTTCCCTTTCCTATTAGGGTTTCTCTCCTGGATCCTCTTGGACTCCTTCCTTTTCGGTTTGTAGCTTGATTTGGGAATCGATGCCATGGCCTAGTATTACTTGAGGTCGAGGCTCAACTAGGCAACTCGGCTTTAGGCTTGGTTGGTTTGGTGGGCTTAGCCTCGGTGTCGAGGCCGACTAGGACAATTTTGGCCCGAGTTTGTTCCGACCCAATTGCTTGTTCCTCCTTTAGCCATTTTCCTTATGCTGCCCTTTTTGTTATGTCGTTTTTGCCCTTGATCTAGAATTACTCATAACAATAGGTATTGCCAAACACCCTCCCATGTCATTGCCAAACATAGTTTTAATTCTCGTCTTTATTTATTTGTTAATTTCTAATAAAATACCAAATTGTTTTCGTTCTTAATTTCAATAGAGAATAAAATTTGTCGACTGTTCAATTATCACAACTCAACTTGCATAATAAAGTGTGTGCACTTCACTAAAAGATATGAGACATAAATCCACTTAATTTATGTTGAATTCATAAAATAAATAAAATAAAAATGATTTGTCGTTCCAATTTGCCTTCAAGGCTGAGGAGCCAAACTTCCACATAGGCATGCCCCGAGCCCAAAAATCGCACATAGGATTCAATTAGGTATCATATAATTGGATTTCGAAAGGGAACAAGAGAAGATTTAGGTCAAGTTCCTCTATAAATACATCATTATAGTTCCATATGAGGCGTCTTAAATCTTACTATCTACTCCCTAGCTTCCACACTCTTTCACTCTCTAACTTAAGCATCAGAGTGTGTGTGGTAAGCATCATACCGATGTGCAGGTCTCTCTTTTGTAGGTTATGTTTTTCTCCCTTCAAACAAATTCGTTCTGCTGGTGTCACATAAAGGTCAAGTGTGTTTTCTCTGTCCGAATTGAGACATCAACAATAATTGAGTTTAAAAAATTATTAGGTGATTTCCAGTGTTTAGAACCTCTATCATTGGTAGGTTGTAAAGATTGAGATCTCTCCAGATTGATATGAACATTCATTTTTTCAATAGAATTTCATGTTTGTTCGATTGGATAAGTGTGCAATCCTTTCTGTCGATTCAACTTAATTTTTATATTCCAACTTAACTGCTCTCAACCCCTAGAAAAGAATCTTAACCTTCGTTAGTGGTTGAATCCAAGTTCAGTTCATCAATCTCATCAGTAGTACTGTGGGTTCATCTTTCTCCGATGTTCAAGTGTCTATGGAGGATGTTAATTTTTGTCGGAAAGGTTGTTAATGTCTCTTGCTTTTGTCATGTTTTCCAAGAGGAGTGACGCTCTTGTTGTTTTGACATACTTTTTTAGTTATTCTTTAATTTGAAAAAATGTTTTTGTTGGTATTTTTTCATCATATTCAATGAGTAGGCTATCTGCATATTCAGGAAAAAAAAAAAAAAAAAACTTAATCTTTATATTAAGAAAACTCCATGAAATCAAACAAAATTGTTGTGGGATATGCGTCATTTAATATATTATATATATAGATTAAAAGGAGAAGTTTGCTTCCCCTCAAAAAAAATTAAAAAACATAAATAAATAAAGATTGCTCTCCCCCAAGAAAGGAAAAAGTAGGGAAAATAAAAAAAAATACTCCAAATTCTTTCAACCATTCAAAAGATTTGTGGCAGCTTTATTGTTGTCAG
The DNA here is from genome assembly GCA_031780015.1 of Citrullus colocynthis. NCBI lineage: Eukaryota > Viridiplantae > Streptophyta > Magnoliopsida > Cucurbitales > Cucurbitaceae > Citrullus > Citrullus colocynthis. The sequence goes on from QLSR01000176.1 coordinate 49,572, forward strand.
GTACTATATCTTTTGAATTTCCGAACATTTCTTTGATCATATTATGATATTAATTAAAAACACATTTCTTTTAGTCAGTTGAAAATAGTAAACTTGTTAATTTTAACATTTAACCTTTTGGTTTAATCAAATTAATTTTTTTTTAAATATCGCTTAATTTCCTTAAAAACGAAATTAGAAAATTTTCCGTGAATCAATAAACTATTTAAAGTCGTATTAATTTTAAAAAGAAAAAAAAAAAAAAAAAACCAAAAGGAATATACACAAGATGAGGTTAGGGATGTCTTTCCATCCATGTCTCTCCTCTCTATTTTATTCCTCATCTTGCCAAATTTCTGAGAATTGGGACAATGATTTCCTTTGAGAAATTGTTTAAATCTCTCAAAATATATATATATATATATATATATAATAAAGTTTAAAATTTAATTTATAATAATAACAAAGACGACAACAACATAACAATGGTAATAATAATGAATTAAAAATGAGGCTAACAAGGTGGGGTTAGAATTGGAATGTGGAACATTTATATCTGTGTCTCTGTTTAGCCTATTCTCAGTTATTGGCTCCTTAAAGGGTGGTTAGTGATTCAGCTCCATCTGTGTGGGAGAAAGAGAGCCATGTCATAAAAATGCACAAACTCAATTAGGAAAGTCTTCCGGACGGACTATAATACCAAGTAGATAATTTTTATTGAGATATAATGTATGGGTAAAACATTATTTTATTTGAAATAATAAAATAAAATAAAAAGTAGCAATACACAAACTGATTAGCGGGGAGATAGAATTATATTTATTAGGATGGGACCAAGAGAGCAGATGCTAAGTTATGGGTCTAATATGGATAGCAAAACTTGTCACATGGCATAAATTTAATTCAATTTTTTAAAAAGAAAATAATTAAAATATAAATAATCCATGCCTTGGGCATTGGATTTTTCTTATGAATATTAATTTATTAACTTATGACATAATCACCACTAATCATTTATCATGAAAGTTGATCGTGGTTTAAGACTCACCACAAAAACATTTAGGATAATAATAATAATAATAATAATAATAATAATAATAAGCAGATTCATTCAATTAAACAAATCAGGGTATTTTTTTTGTATATAAGAAAATGGTTAGTAATCCAAATGTGTTTACAAGATAGATAAAAAATAATACAAAGAATTAAGAGACAACCCTCCATAGTATTTAGAAAAAATATCAACTTACATCGTAAGTGTATTAATTTACACCCTATATTATATTTTGGTTTGACAAATATTATGCAAGAACTTATAATTTTATCAATTAAACTTCTAAACTTTCTTAAGTGAATCAATTTATACTTTCAATTAAGACTACTTTGAAAATTGTCCATGTATTAATTATAATCATCGTCAATTTTATTAATTCAGCATTTGAATTAGTCTACACACATATAAGAATTGAACACATGAATAATTTTCAAATATAATTTTAATAAAAGGTCAAAAATTAATTTACTTCTAATAGTTTTAGAAATTTAATTTAAACAATTATAGTTTCACACATACTTTTCAAACTAATTCCATGGAATGACTATTATGAACGTTTAGGATTTAAATTGATATAATCATTAGGTTGTGGTTTCAACTACTACAACTCTCAAAGTCTAATGGTCAAAATTTAATAGTGTAAATGGATGTTTTCTCAAATTTTTAAAGGCATTATGATTGTCAAACTAGTTTGTAATATGTTGTATGGTCAAAATTTATCTAATCAACATAGCACACATATGTTTGTAAGTGCATATGATGAAGGGATGGATTTTGACTTGAATATAAATATTTGCAAAGAACTTGAAGAAAAATGATCTTGACTTACCACCCATATTTAGTAATTAAATCAAACCAACCAATTATATGTCATCCAGTTGTTGGGTTCATTTGTGTGGCTGTTGTTCAAGTTGCTTTTTTCCTTTGGTTAAATGGACATTGAAGGTTGAACCCAAATTTGGAAATTGCTACTTCCCCTAAATTTCAATTTTGTTATCCATTTTTATCTTATGTTTTTGACATTATTCTAGTTGCAAGTTTCAACTAGTCCACTTGACAAAATAATAATAACAAAATAAAAAATAACTAAACTTTAAAAGAATCTTCTCAATCATCGCCCCCCTTGGGGTTATCATGATAGCTTTATCATTTTTTTTCCTCACCACATGTGTTTAGGTCATGTTTAACCATTTCAACAAGATACCACCTAAAATTCTATAGCATTTTGTATTGAAATTAATATGTCAATTTTTGGTTAATCCTATTTTAGTGATATAGATTATCATCTTCCAACTTGTTATTTGCAAAGCAATCTCACATGTATAAAGCATATTTTCTTTAAATTCTTTTCTCTAGCAATAACTCAAAACACGACAAAAAGTAATATTTTTTAATATTCTAAAAATAACTTCTCTAAACTTGTTTATTACCCTAAATAAATTGTGTCAAATAGATTCATGAGCTTTCAATAGCATTTAATAGATCTCTTATTTCAAAAATGTCAAACAAAACACTAAATTTTCAATATTGCATCGTATTAATCCTTAAACTTTCAATTATGACTTATAGGAGTAAAATTCACAAATCTATTAAACATAATCGAAAGTTGAATGATTTTCTAAACATAAAATTCAATTTAAATGTTAAATATGTCTGACACTTACTAGATACAAAATTAAAAGTTTTACAAGTTATGTTATTATTTTTAAAACTTAAAAATCTATTAAACACAAAATTAAAAGTTTAACAATACTTTTTAGAGTTCAAAAACTCATTAGACACAACCATACATAGAAGTTCAAAAACCAAACTTGGTAGTTAATTTAATCTTCCTTCCGAGGCTTCATCTGTTTTATTCCTACAAAGTTCAATAATTCGTAACTATATTAGGGAAATCTCGTCATAAAGAAATCCCTTTGCAGATTGCACATTAACAGATGTAAAATTCTATGGAAAAGCTTAGAAAAACTTGCTCAATCATATCCAGTACCCCTCCTGTTGAAGTTCCTACACCTTTTAATGCAAAGGATCCACCCAATTGCTATATTTGTAAACTACATGGCCTAGCAAAAGGGACATTTTATTTACTTGGTCTCATTTTGTTGATTGATACATCTTCCTACTTAGATGGGAAATTGTAGGTCCTCTAACTGGAGGGTATGTCCTTTCATCTAGTTCAAGGTAATCCAATTCTTGCATAAGAATTGAACTTACTCAAATGTCCTCCCAACCCCACACACAAGACTCACCCATTATTGGTCAGAGGCAAATGCAAGACAGACACATCATCTGACAAGAATAAGTGGCAGAAAAAGAAGGATAAAAAGAGATAAAAAGAGATAAAAAATATATATATATATATATATATATATATAATAAATAAAAAAAAAAGGTAGAGCTGAGAATATTGCACATAATTTCTAATACTTCCAAGTTTATCCTTCCTGTATGCGGACAACCCAATTCCTGCAGTCTTCCAGCGATAAAAGAGTGATGGCAAATGCAGAATCAAATTTCACTTCTTCAAAGTTCCTAACCCATAATGTTCAACTATTAGTATAACCTTTTAAGCATATAGTAATAATAGTACATACTCCTCAATATCATAAAAGTAATGTTATATTCTAGTTACATTGTTAAACATCAATAGAAGTATGTAGCATGTACTACTACTTCTAAGTAGGTTTGTCTTTCATTTTGAAGAAGTAAATTTTCCCAAACTCCCAAAGCCGAATAACTATCATTCATCTATACATCTTTGGAAACTAGAGTACATACTTCTAAGTAGTATGTACTACTTCTTCTAAGTAGGATTGCCTGAGTAATGCTCAACTATAACATTTTGACAGTCTATGCGAGAAAGAATACTGTATTACTATAGTATATACTCTCAATAATATTTTAGTTACATGGTTAAGTATCGTAGAAGTATGTACTACTAAGTAGGAGTGTCTTTCATTTTGACGAAGCAAATTTTCCCAAACTCTCAAGCCTAATAACTATCATTCACCTGTATACCTTTAGAAACTAGAGTACATACTTCTAAGTAGTATGTACTACTACTACTCAATAATATTTTAGTTATGTGGTTAAATTCTAATTAGGTGTGTCTTTCATTTTGAAGAAGTAAATTTTCCCAAACTCTCCTAATAACTATCATCTGTCTATCTTCGGAAACCAGAGTGTTTTTCCTGAGTAGTTCTAAGAAGGGTCATAAAGCACTAGGGAGATTTTGGCTTCGAAGCAGAAGAACAAAGGAAGTGGGTATATTTCACAATTCAACCATTAATCAGAAATTCAAGCAACATAACAAGTTTGTTCCAGGATTTTCAGTAATTACCAACCAGATAAAAAAATCGTGGCAGAAGAGTGATAAATATTATTGATATCAAAGCAATTAAACAATTTGAAAGGCCAGACATCAACTTCAAACCATTCAGACATTATTTTCTTATTCACGGTTTCTTCGTCTCGGAAAACAGGGGCTCTGTAATTCAGACTCAAAACCAATAATCCAGTTTGCACCTCAGCTAATCACGATGACAGGCAAGCTTTTCAACACAAACTACATGAAGGAATACAAGGAAAATTAAACACAAATATACAGATGATATGAAACTTAAGGGTAGAATATGATCGAAGGTATAATATTCTTAATTTGAATATCATCGTTTTGCTTCGTTTTTAGTAGGATGATCAATATGAAACAACAATTTTCACTTGGAGAAGCGAAATAAGCAAGAGTTGCATCGATATAGTGTCAGAGAATTGGTTACATATCCTTACTTGCACATGGGGAAATCAGTCTGATTTGGATAATTACCATCTAAACACCTGTGGCAAGAGACGCAAAACCTAGTCATTTATTGATGCCATTTAAAAGATAAATAATAACTCCCAAAAACACATACCCATACGAGTTCTAAACGGAATACAAGCATTGCTAGTACATTCCAGAAGCAACATGCTCATATTAATATCACTAAAAAAAATGATAGTGATACATTCTACAAACTTGAAAGAGCTAATATAATATAGTCTTGTGGACTACCAAGCACAAACATACTACATATGTCAGTTTGGGTAACATGCCAAAAGTTGACTGCACATTCAAACAGCAACCATTAAACATCAAAACAATCAAACGTGAGTGTAATGGTTCATTCTTTTTTATGTTAACAACGACACATGAACATATGCGTAAGATAAAAGAGTCAAGACAAGCATACCTAAGGGGAAAAAAACAACACCAAGGAGAATAAAGGCTTCCCAATTAAGACAAGATCTTGTACAAAGGACCCATGGAAAAGCTTGGAAAATCAACACCAAAGGGAAGTCTTCAGTCCAGCAACATCAAAACAAACAGACCAGCACCTTGCTGGCTTTCAAAATTCTTGATTGCATACCCTCAGAAGTTCAGAAATAATAGTTTTAACCACATTTACTATACCCATAATAGTAAGGGCCTTGAATGAGCAAATGAAGTCTATGCAAAAGAATTAATGAAGACGACCTAAGCAAAAGAGTAATCAAATAATAGATGATTCAAACTTTTTGAATCCAAACAGCAGTGTACCTTATGCCACATACGGGAGGATGATGGAATCTTCTTTTGTAAAACATTCAAGGAATTCAAGCCTATTAATCAAGATTCAGATGGTAATATTAATCTTCTTAGGACATTTAGATTTCCATAAAGCTGAGAAAGTCTCTTTATGGACTGAAAGTGATGCAGCCAAATGTCTAGAGAGAGATCTAACCGTGAACATACTAAAGGATCAAGGCACCAACGGTTTGAATCAGAACAATCAACTACCATAATGAGGTTTTCTTCAAGTTAAAATCCCCCCATCAGTTATAACTTCTTTTATAAATTGTTTCCCAGTTAAAGATGAGATCCACCCCCTCCCTTGCTCCCTCCCATTAAAAGCCCCTCCTCAATATTAAAACCTAACAACCATTTGAAGAGCCAGCTCACGGCTATGGAAGCATGCTTTTTACAAATAAGAGAGACACTTTATAACCTTCCTCCACCATTGAGCTCCAAAAAGAGGGTCTAAGATTATGGCCATAAGGGAAGCCCAAGTATATTATGGGAAACAAAAAAAAGCCTTGACCCCACAAGTTGTGCCCACCAACGAAATGTCACAATTGACATCAGTCACAAAGCAGTTCTCCTAATATATAAACCAGAGATGGATTCCAAGGTGTGAACCCTATCATGCCTGGCCAAAAGAATCCCCCTCCTAGATTTGAAGATGTTATTGCTTATTGGACTCATCATTTGATCCTTCCTCTGGAACCATTAGAAAGCAAAAATGACAAGAAAAAGCAATTATCATGTTTTAAAACCCATTTTCTTTCTGAAATATTATTTAGCCAACAAACACAAACAAATTCATGTTCACAGAACTCTCACATAAACAATTTTTATTATCAAAACATACATGTTTATTCATTGATATTAGTATATTACCAATCAATCAATCATGAGTTCATATCAATCAGTAACATAACTGAAATAAAGAATATAAATTGTAGCCAAAACCCTGATTTTGGCAAGAAACGATGCTTCCATCGAGAGAAATGGAAAAATATGCAAGGGTACAAGTCCCTACAAAAAAGGAAGTCCAACACTAACTACAAAAAAACAGTCTAATCCAGAAGAACAAGACGCAGCTCATAAGTACAAAAATTCCTAGTGCTTGATGCTCACAAGGAGCTGTTAAACTAAACCCAACTACCTCCCAAGCTTCCTCACCTGATCTCTCTACCTCTTGAAAAATTCTACTATTCCTCCCAACTCAAATGCTCCACGACTGCAAAGGAACTGGCCTACCACAAAACTTTACCCTACTCCTTGAAAGGAGAACAGGAAAGCACCACCTCCAACTAAGCCTTGCCATCTCTGTGCCAGATCCCAAAAACTTATGCCATAATGACTAATGAGTAAAGAACAGTTGCCATAGCTTCTTCCTTTCCCTTAAAGCTCATGTAGGGAAGTGAATTACTTGGTGTCCCAATCTGTAAAGGAGTTTCAAGGAGAATACTCAGTTTTCAGACGAGTCAAGACGAATACAAAAAATCCTGGCAGTGGAGTTTTAGGACCAAGTTGGAAACAGCCAATTTCAAGTTGGCAAAGTTGTTCGCACTAGAACTTACAATTTGGTCAACGTGACTTGGAAGCGCTTACCTCATCCATGGAATGCCAAACACTTAAAATTTAATTTGTTTTAATTCGTTTAATATTTGAATTCTGAAATGATTACACATCAATTTTTTTCTTTTTTTTTGCTCAAGCTACTTGTTCTTAACTTCTTACGTGTGTACAAAATTCATCTAGCAAGAGTGGGGGAAGAATGAGAAATTGACACAAACCAGATACTTTATCAAATTGCCTTTTCATTAAAAGGTACGAGTTAGAAACTATAGTTACAAAAATTGCCATGGTACAATGAGAGAAAAAACACAAAGAGAGCATTGCAGGAACGGAAGGCCTTTAATCATCCACGTTCCCAAAATTGGCAAGCTCTCCCGAGGTTTTGGGTCCGAAATGTCGAAAACACCTTGCAAAAACATGCTTGGGAGATCAACAACCCCCTGAGCAAAGGAGTTAGAGAGGTTTGGAGCACTTGGCAATGTGCTTCCCATTGGGATGCCCAGGCTCCCGAAGCTACAGTCAGTATCTCGAGAAGTGATAAAACAAGAGAAGCTAAAGACTATATTTAGGTGCTTCACCCTAGCAATGTCGGCACCTATTTCAACCCTAAACTAGAGCTTCGTTTTCCATCTTGTCAAGGCTAAGGCTTTATCACTCTCGTACTCATATGGTCCACATCCATTACCCTAGCAATGTTGGGAAGGCATTTATGACAAGGACACAAGAAAGCACTAAAACCGGCATATAGAAGGGTTAATCAGGCTGCCCAGACCAAGGTTGTGCAGCCCTTTTGCAGCTGGTTAAAATAGAGATTGGATCTAAGACTCTAAACCTATTGAGCTGAGGGAAGTTGGGAGATCAAGTATGAATATGTCCAATGACTCTTGTCACACTAGTGTAGGGGTCGTGGCAAACAATTTGATCCAGCACAAGAGCCAGGTTCTGAAAGCTAATAGTTGTGGCCAAAAGTTCAGGCTTTCCATCAACGGCAAAAGTGAAGGAATTTTGTTAGGACAAGTCTAAAAGATTGGTCCCGATGAAGTAGGCTGTAAAATAGGCTCACTAAAAGTCCTAAACTCAATCAGGACCAAGAAGAAGGGCCCATTAGTTTTTATGAGTGAAGGGACAAACTCTTGAATTTTCATTGGGCTTGGGTTCCCTAATTGGATCCAAAGGATAGTGCAGACTGAGAGTGTGTAATATGCATTGGGAAATAGTTGGCAAGGGCTATTTACATAGGCTAAAAATTGTTGCACAAAGGGATGGAGAGGGAGCCTAACTCCACGCATAATCATAAGAGGGTAGAAGGTGATTTCACCCGACGGAGGATTGGATGGGTTCTCCTAGGAGATGAATCCTCATTCGGATAGAATTGAAAATATGGTACTGCTCTCTAAGGAATTCGACTCTCAGGGTCAACAAACCGTAGGGCACAAGTTGGGCAAGGGCCTCCCCACCTTGAAACGTCCCCTTCTGGTTCGTTTTTAGAGTCTCAAATTAAGAACAAAATCCACGTCCTCGAGGTCTGTTAGCACACCAACTCTTTTTGTAGATGAAAAAACTTTCATTGAGAATAAATGACAGACTACGAGAACATATAACAAAAAAATCCCTCATAAAGAAAAGGGCTCCAGTTGTGCAAACCAGAATCTACAGAATAATTACAAAGGCTCTTCGAAGTCAAAACCCAAAGAGAAACATAAAATCTAATGAGGGACCAAACATCTGAATGATCTCTTTCCAAACCTCTAAACACTCTATTATTCCTCTCACCCCAAAAATCCCACAAAATAGACCCCGACAAGTCTTAAAAACCGGCCCTTCTCACAAAAAGCTATAGAATCAAGAACTTGATCATTCTCCATGGGTTATTAGAGAAAAATTGGAATTTTACCTTAGAGAGACCGGAACATAAGGAAAGAAGGTTGAAGTTGGAGGTGAGAATGGAAGCCACCAACTAATGCTTTATATAAGCTAGTTTGGTGCATAAATTGACGAGGTTGGCAATATAGAGAAGTGAGTTGTGGAGTACCAACTTTGGGAAAGAGCTAAAATGTCTAAACAAGGAAAATATGCTCGCAATACTACAGCCAAGGTTGTTAAAAACGCACAATTAGCGATACGTATCGAAACGAAGCCAAAACAATTCAACTCGTGATTTTGAATCGAAAATCTCATGTATCGCACGATTCAAGGTTATGAATCATGTGAATCACGTTCCGATTCAATTTTTATAAGAAAAAAAATACCATTTTCGAGTTTCATCGCACGGCCGCTGGAGAAGATGGGTTCTCTATTGAGTTGCAACACGCCAAACGGGAGAACGAAGTCGAATCGTCACCGGAAGTATCCATTCTCCTTCTCTTCGAATTGCAGCACGCCGGACGGGAGAAGACAGGCTTCACAGTCTGTATTTCGCAGCCAGATCAATGGAGATTGGAGAAGAAGAAGATGGAGCAGTACGAACTTGTAGCCAGATCAGTGGAGATTGAAGAAGAAGATGATGAAGAAAAGAATAATGATAGCCTGGAAGAAAGATTAAAAAAAAAATTGGTTGTGGCCGGCGTGTGTTTTCAATTAAAATGTCCTTTCATTTTCCTTCTTTTTTTTTAAAAAAAAAAAAAGAGAAACATTAATTTAAAACTTCAAGTCTTTTCATTTCCCAATTCTTTTTTAAAAAAAACAAGATAACATTTAGTTCCTTCATTTTCCCATCTTTTTTTTTAAAAAGGTCTTTTCGTTTTCCTTTTCTTTTATTATTTTAAAAACTTTATCTCTATTTTAAGCTTTTATATTTATATTTATATGTATATGTTATTTACCCAATTAAAACTTCCGATACACGATACGTTATGATACACGATACACTAAAATTAACATTTCGATACGCATTCCGTTTTACGATTTAACAACCTTGACTACAGCCACTGAGCTCCTGACCTAGGCTCAAGCTTAGAGCTAGACAGAGCCTAGCTCAAGTGTGTCTAGGGGGTAGATTTAGTTAATGGGCCTAGGGCAAGTCAAGAAAGGTGGCAATCCAAAATCAATGAAGGCCAATGAGGCCATTTAGAGACTAGAGTCTAGTTTAATAAACCTCTGGAGAGTCTGTATGCCCATAAAGTTAGTGGAAGGATCTAAAAAAGGTCAACTCTCCAAGGGCAAAGCCAAGAGTTTGGTTTCATTTAAGAGAAATCGTTCAAAACCCCAATGTTAGGTTATGACTAGCTAAGGCCATTTAAAACTTAAACGCATTAAAGGCCAATTTTAGGTAACTATCCTAATGACCCTTCAGGTGGTAAAAGCTCAAGGAGCTCGAGAACCTCTCAAGGGTTGAGTAAGGAGTTCATATTTCAATTACAAAATGAGAATCTTATATATACAAGAGAATATGACTGGTAGAAGGTACATTGAAATCTACTTACTAACTTGTTAAGTCATTTTACCACCCCAATTCTAATTTGAGCGTAAGAGTGTAACTGGATTAACACCACACTGGTGTTTCGTGTATTTGTTTCGAAGGGCAATAATACAATTTTCTCCCAATAATACAACTTCCTAGTTGAACCGTTCTTCAATATCAGCAAAATATATTAATGGATTCACTACTTATTAAAATATAATACAAATAAAACAAAACGACAAGAATGTTCCACTTAAAAGAGTAAAATGTTAAGATGGCCAAGTTTTGTGATTTTTTGTATAGTACCTTTTCAAGTTTCAACTCCCCCAAATGCCATGTAAATATTTGGCAATTCCTTTTGTTGAGCTGTTTTTGTATGCCCTTACTGTAATCTTCAACTTATTCTATGAAAGTTGGTTTGTCATGTTAAAAATATAGGTTTAAATCTTATTTTGGTCCATACACTTTTAGATTTGTTCCATTTTGATACCTGAACTTTTAGAATGTCTATTTTAGACCCTAAGCTTTAAAAAAAAAAAAACAATTTTGGTCCTCATCTCTACTTTTCTAAAACAAATTAGTGATGTAGCTTTGAATATGTGTACTAGCATGTAAATATGAGCAGGATTTCAAACTACATAAGTTAGAGACAAGCATTGGGCACATGAAAATTAGATGGGAAAATGACATAACAAGGACAAAAAAATGTTTATAAAATGCTAAGGGATTAAAAGACATTATGAAAATTTAGAAACTAAAAATGGAACAAACATGAAAGTCTAGGACGACATTTTGGAAGTACAGAACTAAAACGAAACAAACTTAAAAGTTTAGAGACCAAAGTCGGATTTAAACCATAAATATAACATGTAAATAGTGAAAAAGCACACGTACATTTAAAGACGGGGTTACTCCCACAAACTAGCAATTCTTTTCCCCAACAAGAGGCTATTTCATTGATGAAATGGAATCTACAAAAAGTGGAAGGAAGGACTCAGCCTGGGGCATGGGAATTACCAAAAAAATAATATTTTTTTATAAGAACCTAAAAGAATAATGAAGGAAAAAACAAAAACAAAAACAAAAATGAACTTTCCAACCAATGCAAATGGAAGAAAATGGTAGTTCAAAAAGGTTTAGATACGTTGAACCAAGACCAAGCAACTATAAGAATATGCTCCTAGAAAAGACAAAGATCGATGGTCTTGAGATCACTTCACCATCTTTGCACAATAAGCACCAATTAAGGGAAAGACAACAAATGGGGGTTTCTTACGAACTTCCCCATGTGCATTGGTGCTATTCAAGAAAAACTCCTAAGGATGATTACAACTCCAACTCCATTTTGCAAAGGTATAGATCAATGATACAAAAGTCATTTGGAATATCTAACAAAAAGCACCGGGTCTTGTCTTTGAGCCACAACCATCCATCTTGGTGAGGGAGGAGGTTGCAACAACAGAACAACTAATAGTAATGAGGTCCATAACTGATATCCATTTGGTTGTCTCATGATTAGTGAAGTTCCTTTTGAAAGCTAAATCCAAAAAAAAATGACTTAAATTTCAACACACAACTGATAAGATACTTTTTACTGTTTGGGTGTCCTTAACATGGTCAATCCAAAGATCCTCCAAGAATTTGATATTTCTGTTGGCCCACTACCAACTTGATTCTGTCTACGAGAAGATATTTCATTTTAAATATGACCCTCCACACACGTTTAGAATGCTTGACAAGACAAGGCCTAGACACCAATCTCCTTACCAAATTCATATTTAGAAGCGACCACTTTCCTACAAGATGCATTTTTAAAACACTAAAAACTAAAAACACTGAGTAGATAGTAAGTTGGGACTTAGGTGGTTGAGAAAAATAAAAATAATAAAAAGAGTTAACTTACTTTCTTTAGAAAGGACTGGGCTCTTACATGACACCCTCAATATTTAGAGACAAACCTTTAACTTCAAGGATAGCGTCTAAGAAACTCTAGTCAACATTATGATGATCTTTTTTTAAGATCAAGTTTAAAGACCACTCCTGTTTAACATTTCCAACCAACAATCTATTTGTTAGAAATGACGCAAGAATCAATGATTTACTTCTCTCCATAACAGTTGAATGAAAATCAATTATCATATTGGAAGAATCTTCTTTAGATATTTAGCAAGGACTTTAGAAATGATCTCGAAAGGGCAGGTGTTGAGACTGATGATCTTGAATAAAGTTCCCTTTTTTATCATCACTTTATGCAATAAGGCATATGTAGGTCTCTTTGACCTAAAAACTGATAATGTCATTACAGAAAATTTATTGGAAGTTGGAACTCTCTCTCAATGTATTTGACATAAAAATGTTTCAACCTCTTTGGAAGAACTTTGCTTAAACCATCTGGCATAGGATCTTTACACATGCCCAAACCCTGCACAACTTGGAAATTTTGGCTTTCTTAAGATTACCTGCCAGCATGTGTTTTGACTTCCAGAAATAGCACACCACTGAAAAAACTAGCATTTACATTCAGCCAGTAAATTAAGCATAGTTTCTGTATGAGTATTTCTAATCTTAGTTGCTAAAAAGAATCAAACCACATAATCTAAGTGTTGGATTGGACCATTAGTTAAAGATGCTGAGGCATAAAACAGGAGCACTTGGGCTTACAATTCTCCATACATATAGTCCTTGAAAATGATTAGTAATAAATATTCAACGTCAAGTAATGGCTTCTGAAGACTAAACTCACAGCATGTATATTTGAGGAATCAGCCATGTTTCCGATAAGGCAGGGAAAAGAGTTTTGCGTAAACAAAGATCACTCAAGATAACAAGAACTATGAACTGTCATTATCGAATTTAAACATCCACATAACATTGAAAGAAGCACTGATGAAGCATATATCATTATAATTTTACTGGAAAACAATAATTTGCAAAAATCCAAGTTCATTGTCACCAAATCTTAATTTCCCATATATTGGAAGTAAATCCATATCACAATAATCTTAAAATTGAAGTTAAATGATATAGTTAAACATGAAATTCAGAAGTACAGAGTAAACTTATAACATTGCGATACACCATGCATTCAACTTTACTAAAATAGGAAACTAAACTACGGCTAACTTAAAATCGATTCTATTTTCAGAGATGAAACAGGATCATTAGTTACGATATATGAACCAATGTCGGCAAACAGAGATGCCTAACCTTTAGATTCCACTGCCTCGGCTACAGACTTTTTCCGGGCGTCAACATCTTCCTTTCGCACAGCCACAGAACCAGCACCGATCCCAACGTCCTTCTCATCCGGAAAACGCACCACCACTACAGGACACACACAATGATGCACACAGTAATCGCTAACGCTCCCGAGCCCGCCGTCATTTCCACGCTTTGCTGCACCAAAACCCCGACTGCCCATGATCAGGGCATTCAGCCCCAATCTCTCTACTTCCAAACAAAGCCTCTCTCTCATATCATGATCCTTCACAATGTGAATCTTGTAAGGAATCTGAGCATCCTTCAAGGGCTTAGCTAGATCGGCAGCTTTGGAGGCAGTGAAGGCGTCAAAATCATCCTCCAATTTACGTTTGGAGCGCTCGGCGCGGTTCTGCTGTTGACCGTTTTCAGAATTCGAAGCATCATCATCATCCGGGTTATCAGCGGCGGTATCGAGAGTAATGTCGATAGAGCCCCAATCGGCACCGAAGAGGACGGAAGTAGGGCTAACATGGAGGAGAATGACAGCATCGCCAGGGCGAATATAGTGTTGAACAGCCCAATGAACAGCATAAGCACTCTCCTCGGAAAGGTCAACAGCTACACCAATCTTGCGCCGGGCGCCGGCAGTGGGGGTGGGGGTCGCGACAGGAGTGGCGGCGGATGGGTGGCGAGGGGAAGCTGGATGGTGAATTTTGATGTTGGGTAGTTGAGGATCAGGTTCTAAGGTGGGATTTCGAAGATAGTGCTGAGGATCCATGGAGAAAGCAGAATTTGGAAATTCAGAGAAATGGAAGAAGGGAATAAATGATGGAAGAACGGAAAGGAAAGCAGAAGGGCCCGAGAAGTGAAATAGAGAGAGTAAATGGAAGATGGGAACAATATTTTAATGGGCTTATTAAATGGGCTCATTTAAATAATCTTTCTCATCAAAGCCCTATCTCAAGTCATGACCCCATAGTCCAAATCGAAGGGCTTTCTACACCACTACCCCTAATTAAATAGGTTAGGAATATCTCAAATGAATAGCCAAATAGTGACAATATTACGTAAAAAAAAAAAAAAACAAATAAGTCCAAAAGTCCATACCACCTAATTTCTGGCCATTTAAAAAGAAAAAGAAATTTGACAACATACAAATATGAAAATCATGTGCATCAAATTGGTTTTTTTTCCAAAACTATTTATTTTTCTCATTTTCCCTTATTCTATTTTCTTCTCTCCCTCACCCACCACCTATGGCACCCTCCTCATCTTCTCTCCCACTCTTCATTTTTCTTCCCTCACTACTAGCAATGACCCTCAAAACAAGATGCTTCAAATGCAACTACGATAAGGGGAAAAGGAAAGAAAAGAAAAGAAAGAGAAAGAAACAAGAATACCCACCTGTAGTACTATAGTCGACGACAGCATTGTGAATGATGACCTACAAACCACCAATCGAATACGGTGGTGCTCTAAGAAAAATAAGCATAAATACATGGAAAAGAAAGAGAGTTATCGAGTGCAAGAGAAAACCTTATTTTGTTATATATATTTTGAGAAGAATACATAAGTATATACAAAGCTGAGATGAAAAACTCTTACAAAAGAAGAACACTATACTCACACACACTAGATCAATTCCCACTCATAACAGAAAAGAGGGTTTTTAGAAGCCAACGAATATCACACAAAAGATAAGACCAAAAACCCTCATAGATAATGGGCCTTGGGCTTTTACAAAAATTAATGGGCTATCTTAACACTTCCCACAAACCTATGTCAATTGCAGCCACCACATGAAGTTTGCTCTTGAGTTTCAAAAAACATGAAGTTGACAGAGGTTTGGTAAGCACATCAGCAATCTGTTTAGAACCCAGTAGATGACGAACATTCACCTGTCTCTTAAACACTTAAGTTCATTCAGTAATGAACAAATCCATACCAGTTTAGTTGCCACCAGAGCTAAACAACGATACTCAGTCTCTGTACTCGATCGAGAAATTATAGATTGTTTCTTTGAGTCCCACACAATTAAATTACCACCAAGAAAAATATAGAAACCAGATGTTGATTTCTGATCATCCAGATCCGATGCCCAATCTACATCAGCATATCCATGTGAAGATAAATTCATAGGATACTTAAGAAGAAGACTATGATCAATAACACCCTTAAGATAACGTAAAATTCTTTTAACCAACTGCCAATGAACAAGTCTAGCAGCATACATAAATTGACATGTCTTATTAACACAGAAAGATATTTCAGGATGAGTAAAAGTGGCATATTGAAGAGCACCAACAACACTTCTATACAATTAAGTATCATGAAATAATTCCCCTTGCCGAGCAGCTAAGATAGGGCCACTTACCATGGGAGTGGTTATGGGCTTTGCATCGCTCATCTTAGTACATTTTAGTAAATCCATAATGTACTTGGATTGAGAAAGAAACATATCTCCAGTTTTAGAATAGGATCCTTTAACCCCCAAATAGAAACTCAAGACACCTAAGTCCTTCGACGCAAAAGTTCGATGCAGTGTATGATATTTTCAATTCCAATCGATGAGCTACCCAAAATTATTATATCATCAACATAAACAAGTATGTAACAACAAGAACCAGTAGTCATTCTCATGAGTAAAGAGGTATCGGCTTTAGAAGTAACAAAACCAAATTTATGAAGACAAGAACTTAGTCTTTCATACCAAGCTCTCGATGCCTATTTAAGACCATACAAAGCCTTTTTCAACTTGCAAACTAAAGGCAATGAACTGGCTTGTTGAAAACCAACTGGTTACTCCATAAACACATTTTCAGAAAGTAAACCATGTAAGAAAGCATTATTCACATCAAGTTGACGGACAATCCAACCTTGCATAAGAGCAAGAGTTAAGAGAACATGTATCGTCATAGGTTTAGCCATAAGACTAAAATTCTCAGTATAATCAATGTTAGGGGTTTGATGAAACCTTTTAGCTACTAAACGAGCTTTATATCTAGCAATCAACCCATCAAAATTACGTTTTATCTTAAAAACCCATTTACATCCGATAATCTTTTTGTCATTAGGTTTAGAAACAAGATGTATTGTTTTTAATTAAAGCATGATATTCTTCTTCCATAGCTTGTTTCCAATGAGAATGTTTTAAAGCCTCATTAACATCAATTGGTTCAATTTGAGTATAATCAACCAAAAAAGTCTTAGGTTTAAAAATACCAATTTTGCCTGAAGTCACTAGTGGATGAGTAGGAGCCAAAGAAGTTGGATCAGTTGTGACTTCTAAAACAGCTGAGGGAGCTGATCTATCCTCATCACTTTGTGAGCAGAAGAATGAGTGTTCTCCTGTTGAATTGAAACTTGAGAAGCATCCTGTGAAGAATTTTCAACAACGTCTAAATGATGCGCATTAGTTAGATTCAGATGATCAAGATTATCAGAAACTGAAACAGTTATAAGTCTATCTCTGCTATGGTTCTCACAAGGGATAAAAGAAGAAATAGATTCAATTAAGGTAGTTTTGGAATTATTGGAATTTTTAATTTGTGGTATAGCAAAAGGAAACGATGTTTCATAAAAAAGAACATGTCTAGAAATGAAGATACGACCATCAAAAGCAAGACATTTATACCCTTTATGAGAATTGCTACACCCAATGAAGGTGCATGGTTTTGATCGAAAAGAAAGTTTATGATTATTGTAAGGTCTAAGATTAGGAAAGCATTTGCACCTAAAAAATTTTAAGGAAGGATAATTAGGTTCAAGATCAAATAACTTCTCCAAGGGACATTTGTGCTGAAGAATAGGAGTAGGCAATCTACTAATCAAGTAAACAGCAGGGGAAAAAGCATGATCCCAAAATTTGAGAGGTAAGAAAGCTTCAGATAAAAGACTTAACCTCATGTCCATAATATGTCTATGTTTCCTTTCAACAATCTCATTTTGTTGTGAAGTATAAGGGCGTGTGATCCTATGCTCTATTCCATTTTGTTCAAGAAAATGAATAAAAATTTTAAACTCTGCTCCCTCATTTGTTTGCAATCTAATGATTTTATGTTGTAAGTGTTTCTCAACAAGAGCCTTAAACTTTCGAAAAGCATGGAAAGCAGATTTCCAGAAATAAATCCACGTATACCTATTATGAACATCCATGAAACTAATGTAATAACTGAAACCACTACTAGACATCGTATGAGTTGGACCCCATAAATCACACACAACAAGTTGAAAAGGAGAATGATACACAGTATTAGAGTGGGGAAAAGGAAGAGAATGATGTTTACCCATAGCATAGGCATCCAAAATATCAATTTATTTGTATTTACAGTAGGATGGTTGAATGACTGAAGAACAAACTTAATCACATAGGAATTAGGATGTCCTAATCTTCTATGCTAAACATTCGTAACATCTTTAGTAGAAGAACTAAAATCATGAGAAACATCAATATCAGAATTAGGAAATGTAGACATAGAACTTAAAGCTTTTAAATCAATAGAACTACTAGCAGACTTATGAATAGGAGTAATTTGGACTTAATAGAGGCCTTCATGAAGAGTCCCTTGGAGTAGTACATGGCCAGTACCCTGATCCTTCACATAACAAATAGTTGGGTGAAATTCAAAGAACACATGACTATCACAAGCAAATTGAGAAACACTTATTAGATTTTTAGTTGCAATGCAACATGGAGAAGATTCTCAAGAACAAGATTTTTATCAGGATTAGAAGAAGGAAAAACTGAAGAACCATAGTGAAGAATAGACAAATCCCAACCATTTGTTGCATATACTTGATTTCCTCCTCCATACTCAAATCCAGTAGACAAGTTATTGAAATTATGTGTCAACTGATGAGTAGCACCCAAAACAAGATACCAATTATTGTCAGCATTCTGATCATTGCAACCATAGTTGCCATTTGTGAAGAACCAGTAGTATTAGTAAACTAAGAAAAATTAGAAGAAAAACCCAGTGGCTGATTGTTGCGAGGTAGAGCATATCGAAAGAAAGACTTCGATGTTGGATGACCAAAATTTGTACAAATTTGACATTGAGGCTAATTCCTATTGTTCCAATTCGATCTTCCTCCTCCTCTAATTCCTCAACCTTCACCACGTCCTCTCTATCCTTGATTATTTTGATAAGAATTGGTATGTTATGAGGATTTTTCCCCTTCTTTCTCAGAAACATTAAAGGCTAAATTCACAAATAGCAGTGTACTATCTGAAACAATAAATTTACTCTCTATTCAAGATTCATGGGTTAATAACAAAGATGTAACATCCTGAATAGAAGGAGAATCAATTCTTGCCTTAATTACAGAGACCATAGATTCATACTCAGTTCTAATCTAGACAAAATATATAAGTTATGATCATTCGTATCAACTGGTTTACCAACAAACTTTAATGCATCAACACACTATTGTATTTTCATAAAATACTCCTTTAATGGCATAGAACCCTTTTTAATATTTTGAAGTTTACCTTTGAATTGCATAGTCTGAGCTAAATTTCGAGTTGAGTAAATTTCAAGAAGAGTATTCCAAATTTCTTTTGTTGACTTACAGTTTATCATTTGGTTTAATACTTCCTCTGACATGGAACCAAGAAGCCAAGACGATATCAACCGATCTTGTCGCTTCCACATCTTATAATTTAGGTCGATTATTCAAGTTGTCGATGAAGAAATTAAGGCGGTAGAGGTTGAGGTTGTAGTCACCAGATATTTTGGTGGAGGATCGTCTTCAAGAAATTTTTCTAGATCGTATCCTTCCAAGGTAGTCGAGAAAATGAAATTTCCATAGCAAAAAATTTTTATCATTAAGCTTTACAATGGAAATTTGTTACCCGGATTGAAGATTTGTGATGAAGTAGCAGCTTCGTCGAATCCTTCTGCCATGGTGCTGCTTCACAAAAAAAAATTCAGTAAACCCTAATCTCAACAGAAGCAAGAAAAAGAGGAGTCCCTTTGTCGTTAGACATAGGGCTCTTACCATCTCAGAAAAATAAGCAGAAATACATGGAGAAGAAGAGAGCTATCGGGTGCAAGAGAAAACCTTATTTTGTTATATATATTTTGAGAAGAATACATAAGTATATATATAACAAAGTTGGGACGAAAAACTCTTGCAAAAGAAGAACACATCTTATAATTTAGGTCGATTATTCAAGTTGTCGATGAAGAAATTAAGGCGGTAGAGGTTGAGGTTGTAGTCACCAGATATTTTGGTGGAGGATCGTCTTCAAGAAATTTTTCTAGATCGTATCCTTCCAAGGTAGTCGAGAAAATGAAATTTCCATAGCAAAAAATTTTTATCATTAAGCTTTACAATGGAAATTTGTTACCCGGATTGAAGATTTGTGATGAAGTAGCAGCTTCGTCGAATCCTTCTGCCATGGTGCTGCTTCACAAAAAAAAATTCAGTAAACCCTAATCTCAACAGAAGCAAGAAAAAGAGGAGTCCCTTTGTCGTTAGACATAGGGCTCTTACCATCTCAGAAAAATAAGCAGAAATACATGGAGAAGAAGAGAGCTATCGGGTGCAAGAGAAAACCTTATTTTGTTATATATATTTTGAGAAGAATACATAAGTATATATATAACAAAGTTGGGACGAAAAACTCTTGCAAAAGAAGAACACTATACTCACACACACCAGATCAATTCCTACTCCTAACAGAAAAAAGGGTTTCTAGAAGCCAACGAATATCACACAAAAGAGAAGACCAAAAGCCCTCATAGATAATGGGCCTTGGGCTTTTACAAAAATTAATGGGCTATCTTAACACACCCGCAAACCTATGTCAACTGCAACCACCACATGAAGTCTACTCTTGAGTTTCAAAAAGCTTGAAGCTAATAGAGGTTTGGTAAGCACATCAACAATTTGTTTCAAAGCCAGTAGATGACGAACAAGTGCAGTTGATGGTTGACATCGTGGTGTTTGGCAGAAGTGTTTCGTGGTAGAGAGAGACTAAGAGAGAGAAGTGTGAAGGCTGCTATTTTCTTTATTGATTAAGGTTCAAGAGAGAGAAGAGACCTTGGGCTCAGCTTCTTTTTTTAAAAATCTGACTCTCACATGAAAGTCATGTGGGCTATATAGTACATAGTATATATGGGTTTTATTTGTACATTTAGTTTTCAATTTCAAATACATATTAGTTTATTTCAAAAAAACTGAGGATGTCATCTATCTAAGTATAATATACATGTATATATTATACGACAAGTGTGTGGAATATATATCTCAATTTCAAATATATACGTGCGTACATATGGCAAAGTATGTCGAATATATATTTTAATAGAAACAAGGCTAAAATTAAAATATGCAATATATATTATATAACGGCCTTAAATTTGTACTAGTTCTAAATTCATATGGAATAAACCTCGTATATATTTGAAATAAACCTTGTATATATACATAAGAAATGAAACAATTAAAACGAATATTTGTAATAATAATCCTACATTAAATACAATCCACCAAAATTAGGGATTCTGAATTTTAAGTCAAATTTTGAAATATGTAAAAAATAAAAATTTGTGACAAATTTGTAACTAATTGGGAAAAAAAATATCTTTCAAAAGCAAAAACTCCTAAAATCAAGGGAATGATGTTAGGACAAATATTGCATTGGTGGAATACAGATTGAATTTAATAAATACTAAATTTAGTTTGAAATTCCTAAGTATTTTAACTATAAAATAATACAAAATTTTAATATGAGAGCGAATGTATTCTAAAATAATACAAACATTTTTTTACAAATTACAGGATATATGTCATATTTTTTAATGAATAAAATAAAATATCACTAAATAGAGATATACGATTAATGATGGCATATAGTGAAATTACTTATTTTCTTTGAGAAAAATATCTCTAAATGATAATCACTAAGGGGACGTTTGGGGAGCTAGATTGTAATAAGGATTACTAGGAATATGATTTGGTGGATTTTGTTGTTTGGAATCAGGATTCCTAGGAATCTGATTACGGTGTTTAGAGTACAGGGTTGGGTTGGCTATATTTCTGATTATAGTGTTTGGATTGCAGGGTTGGGTTTGGGTTGGGTTTGACTATATTTTTTTTTTTATTAAGATTATTTTGACTATTTTTTCTTCTATATCAATTTTCAACACCATATATTATCAACTTTAGCCCGTCATACTATATAAAATTCAGCTATCATACTATATTAGAATTTATATTAAAATAAATTTGGAAATATGAAAAGTCTAGCATAGGAAATTTAAATTAGATAAACAATAACTTCACTCTATAATCCAAGTACCAACATTAAATAATAATAATAAAAAAAAAAATCCATACAAACGTATAGGGAAAAAGATAAGGTTCATACTAAGAAGAAAATTTGAATTCAAACTTAAGGAAGAAAACGTCAAACAAAGTCAAGATTCAGATAAGCAAGGTCATGGTGTTTCATCCTGCGATCGCCCAAGGACTTGCATGCAATAATCATACTTCCACTACGGTGGAAAGTCCACGAAGTGGCTTAACAACATTGGATCTGCAAACAATGACCGTGCAACAGTTAAGTTATCTTGCATCGACAGTCCAGGGATTGATTGTAGCTTGACGTACCATTCTTGACGATGACGCCTTGTCAGGTTATCGTTCCCAATAGGCCATTGTGCAATAATGTCAATAGACTTTGTTAGAAGTTGGAAGCCATCTCGTACCAACTCATGGTATTCTCCAATTTGACGAACTTCGGGACCTCTTACTTCTTGTCGGCATGCTATTCCCAGCCCCTCTACTGCCCGGGGTAGTTGGAAGGTCTTTTGATGTGGGCGAGCTGGTGAATGGTGGATCAGGAATATAGAAATTCTCAAAGTCTGGGATTGGTTATTTAAAATGACCTCATTCTCCTCTTCCACTATAGGTTCAGATCCGACCTCAGCAATGGTAGTGGCACGACTTCTTGTTGCTCTATCTTTGCCAAATACAATCGTCAAGTCATCATAGAATAGAAATGGCTTATGTCTCAGTTCTTTTGCACTTGGATGACTCTGTATCAAATAAAATGTGTTATGGTTTGGCTAAAATATATTTAAAACAACATATAACAAATAGTAAATTTGTTCATTGCCTTGACCTGTGCATCGAATATCTCAAGCACACAGTCAATACACTTTCGCTCTGCGTTCCAACCGAACCCACTACATCCTAAGCCTAACATTTCAGCTATCATGCTGTATTATCTCTTCAACGTCCTCACCCTCGACTAGACTCTAGATTTGGGCTTACCTATATGGAACACCCTGGAATTTTTTGTTGCTCATCCTTAGCACCTTCACTAAGAAACCAGGTCGGAATTTGTTATTGTCAGCTCGCCAGTGTCTAGACTACACACATTGAACCAAACACTCAACCAAAATTTGTCCTCCTCGTCCGTCCATATATGTTTCAAGGCTCTTGAGCGTGATCCAGATGCTTCCATCTAAAATAACATGTGTTAACACAATAAGACTTAAACATAATGGTGTAGTGTGGTCAACTGTATTTATATAACAAGCATTATTCCATTCACACTATACATAACGATATTCACATAAGTTAGCCCATAAATTACAAAATATCAATCCAATAAAGAATACATTACAAAAAGACTACAAAATATCTAGGTGGTCTTAATCTGCATTCTATTCAGCTCGACCACATCTGATTTGCGAGATCATCCCTCCATGCAGTAAAGGCATTAGATGTCTCTACAAATTCGATATTGTCAATGTCCATTGCAATTAGTCTACCCTAACTTCCTTCACCTTCATCAATTAGTGAATTTTGACCCATTTCTCAGATTGTGCAAGAGACAACAAGCATGTACGATTTTGCATTGCACGTCAACAGGATAGTATGATTTTCCTCGAAGTATGGCCTATCGACCTTTCAACATCCCAAACGCTCTCTCAATCACGTTTCGTGCAGAGGAATGTCTCATATTAAAAATG
The DNA here is from genome assembly GCA_031780015.1 of Citrullus colocynthis. NCBI lineage: Eukaryota > Viridiplantae > Streptophyta > Magnoliopsida > Cucurbitales > Cucurbitaceae > Citrullus > Citrullus colocynthis. Next base: position 73,355 of record QLSR01000176.1, read on the forward strand.
TCTCTAGGGCTTGTGGGCGGGTTCCCTGCCTGCCATTCGATCAAATGGTATCTTTGTCCCCGATAAGGACCTAAAACCCCCCGGGCGTTTGGATACCGAGTGTCTCATAAATAGTAGTATCCTGCAAATTTTGGCAAAATTACCATTGGATGATTGTTCATTGGTATGGGAAGGTATACAGTAATCTATAAACTAACCTCTTAAAACTTTCAATCCAGTTGGCTTTGACACTACATCTTATAGAACCCTTGAGTCAGTGGCTGATCCTTCCTATCCAGCAAAAATGAAGATGAACTCACAATTTTGGTTGAATACAGGAAGGACATTCATGGCGATCTCACCCTTTCTAGTCCTATAGCATGATTTATCAGCTACACTGACATTTACTTTTATGTTGGTTCATCAAGTGCACTTAAACAATTCTGTGACGAAATGTTGTTTCAATGATAAGTTTGAGGTACTTGAAAAAACCCGCAAACAATACCCTGAAAACATGTTTTTAGTACCTGAAACCATCACCATCTATCATCTGTACAGTTCTCAATGACTGGCTCTAGTTTCCGCAACAAGTCTTCCTAAAGTCTCAATAGTGCATTTAGCACAATATTGAAGTGTCTGGAGACTGTCTCGCCTGACCTTGCAAATTGTTGTTGCATCACTCAGTTTTTGACATTGTGTGCAACTATGTGTAGGAAGATGGCCACCATTTCCTCCACATCTACATACTTCGTTGATCTCAACCCGCCCGTTGTCTTAAGTAGTTGACAAAGAATCGCGAACGTTCTCCTACCATAAACTAGATTCTTGCTCCCCTATTCCCCTCACATCTTTCAAGAGAGGTTCTCATAAACTAAATTCTTACCAAAGTCATAACGAGGAAGATCTCGTGGAAAAGGAAGACTTCAAGAAGGAGATTATTGGTTGGAGAAGAAGATTTTGCTTTAGTTACGTATCGGCAAAGGTATGGTGCTTAACCTTCTTTTAGTTTTATGTATTTTTAATTTTTCAAGAAAAGAAACCAAAGAACATGGTTTCATCGTTTTCATTATGAGATCGAAGCGATCCCTTTAATATTGTAGAGACCCAAGAGTGCTGCAAAAAAGTTGAGAGTTAGTGAGCAAGGGACTATCATTAAGTTGCTTGCCATAAACCATAGGAGCAGTAACATGCTTAAGATGCTAGAGGTGAAGTCATTTAAGCAAGTTTTGTATATACTTAGCTTGATAAAGAATAAGCCTGGTGTTTGTTTGATGTACCTGAATACTAAGAAATTAATGTAATGGACCAAGGTCCTGGAGAGCAAGAACAAATTTCAACTTGGTAAAAACACAATCTAATAGTAATTGTTGAGCCAATGATGATCAAATCATCCACATAGATGAAGACAAAAGCAGCGCCTTGAGATGAATGAAGAGTGAATAAAGATATATCAACCTTGGACTGTTGAAATTGCCAAGAGAGAATAGTGCACTGAAGCTGCTCATATCAGGTTTGGGGAGTCTGTGTGAGACTATACAAAGCCTTGTTCAACTTGCAAACATGTGTAGGGTAATTAGGATCAACACAACCTTGTGCTTGAGATACATAAACATCTTTATGGAGAGAGTCATGAAGAAAAGCATTGCTCACATCTAATTATTGAATAGGCCATTGTAGGCCAAGTGACTACAATGGCCAAAACAATAGTAATGGAGGCTGGTTTGATCACTAGACCATAGGTTTCTCCATAGTCAATTTTGGGTGTTTGAAGATAGCCCTTAGCAACAAGGTGGGCTTTGTATTGTTGGACATTTCCATCTGCTTCCCATTTAATCTTGTAGACCCATTTACTACCCACTAGAGTGTGAATGGAAGAGAAAGGAACTAAGTCCCATGTATGATTATGTTTGAAGGGCTTGGAATTATGCATTCATGACTTGTTGCCAATATTCAGAGGAGTTGATAGCTTCACGAAAGGAGGAAGGTTCCTGTTTAGGCCAACTGATGTTGGAGGGCAGCTCGATAAGGCCAGTGAAAGGATAATCAGGCTTGTGTGGATATTGGATTTGGCACGAATTATCATGGGTGTGAGAATTCTATGAGGAGAGGGAAGTGGGTTGAGTGTTGAGTGGGGAAATTAAGGGATGGGCTTGGACTGGTAGATGGAAATGAAATTGGGCTTGAATTGTAAGTGAGAAGATAAGAGGGAGAAGAGTTGCCTAAGTTTGGGTTGTTATTAATCGAAACCAAGCAGGTGGATTATGGAGAGGTTGGTTCATTTAATTTAGTAGTATTCGATAAAGTAAAGTATACAAGGTGCCTATTTGCAGCAGACAAATGTAAGGTTACCTAAGGAATTAGCAGTGGTAGCCATGACAGAACAATATTCTCCATAGATTTGATGGTGCAATTAAATATTGGAAAAAGTGTTGAATATGGAAATTCATACTCAAAGATGTAAAAAGTTTTTTTTTTAAAAAAAGAATATATTAAAAATGAAAATGATTATAATTTTTTCCCCCTTTCCTATTTTTCCTCCTTCCCCTGTTTCTCTCTTTCCCTTCCTCTTCTTCCCTCAATTCTCTCCTCTTCTTCAAACTTCTTACTCTATTTCCATATAAATTGATGGGGATTCACAAAATGTCCAAATTTTCTGAAAGTTGGCGTGTACTTTATGAGATTTGGGCGAATGTCACTTTTTTCGTAAACTCATTCAACTTACGGGAAACATGAACTTACAAGAAAAATGACAGCAAACAGAAAACGCATACAAAATTCTTTTTCTTTATGATTTCAAACATTTCTTACACATATTAAACCTCTTCTACCTAAAAATTTTGGATTTTTTTTCCCATTTTCTACCACCAACTATTCGAAAACTAAAATTTCCAAAAATCAACATTTTAAAGAAGTTTTTTGTGGGTTTATTTTCAGAAATAGGATTGGTTTTACCAAAAAGGACAGAAATTTGAGCGAGATTCGGGACGATACCATAGAGAACAAAATGATATCAGAGAGCGCGAGACTAGCGAGATGATATCGACAGAAAGCCAAAATGCACGGCAACTTTAGGAAAATTTTGACATTCTATGACTTTTCCTGTAAGGTTTTGTTAGAAACATTGCATAAATTTCCCAAAAGTTGGCGTGTATTCTATGAGATTTTGGCATTCTATCACTTTTCCCGTAAACTCGTTCAACTTACGAAAAACATGAACTTATGGGGAAAATGACAACGAGCAAAAAACGGATACCAAATTCTTTTTCTATCTGATTTCAAACATTTCCTACACATATTAAACCTCTTCTATCTGAAAAATTTAGATTTTCTTTTTCGTTTTTCACCGCCAACTATTCAAAAACCTAAATTTCCAAAAATCTGTATTTCAAAGAAGTTATTTGTGGGTTTAAATAATATTATGAATTAATTTCATGTCTTCTTGTGGCTAAACAAAATAATGAGCTATTGATGAAAAACCACGAATATCGACCAACTAGAACAACACCATTTCCTGAAGTGAATGCTGTAAATTTTAATAATCGTGGTCGAGGTTGTGATCGTGGTCGAGGTCGTGACTGTGGCGGAAGAAGAAATAATTTTTTATTTTCGTGGTGGTTGTTCTAATCATTCAAATTTCAAAAGAACCACCTGAAGTGATGATCAAAAGGAAAAGCTCCACAAGATAAAAATTCAAAAGGTGATGAGCATAAATGATTCTGATGCGGAATGATTGGGCACTGGTCTCATGTTTGTCATACATCAAAACACTTAGTTTATCTCTATCAAGCTTCCATGAAGGAAAAAGGAAAAAATACGGAAGCAAATTTTGCATACCAAGATAATGATATATTTGACCCCTCCAATATGACAAATTTGGATGTGGCAAACTTTTTAAAATCTTTTGAAGAGAAAATCAACACAAATGATGGCATAGTGAGTGCTTCCTTTGATTTCGAGAATATTTAGAATTAATGGTGTTAGTTTTGTCTATCTATCTTTTATTTTTTTTTTAAGTTAAACTTTTGTATTTCAAGTTTTGTTTATCTTATTGTAATTATCTTATTTAAATGAAGAATCATGGAAAATTTTCATATGTTAAATGACTCAAAAATGAAGAATGAATATCTATATCTGGTAAATTGTGCAACTACACATACAATACTTACAAGTAAAAAATATTTTTCCAAATTAACAATGTTGGAAGCAAAAGTCAATACAACATCAAGTTCTGGAAACCTAATTGAAGGATTTAGAAAAGTAAATATTATCTTGCCTAAAGGAACAAAATTTACAATTAACAATGCATTGTTCTCTAGTCAATCAAAGAGAAATCTATTAAGTTTTAAAGATATACGTTGCAATGATTATCATATTGAGACTAATAGGAAGAATGAGAAAAAAATATCTTTATATCATATCTACTGTCTCACATGAAAAACGTATATTGAAAAAACTATCTACTTTATCTTCTAAATTATATTATACTCATCTACGAGTGATAAAAACATATGCAACAATGAACCTGAAGTTTATGAATCCATATATATTTACAATTTGGCATGATCGCTTGGGTCATTCAGGATCTTTAATGATGAGGAGAATTATTGAAAATTCAAACGAACGCCCATTGAAGAACCAGAAGATTCTCCAATCTAGTGAATTATTATGTGATGCTTGCTCTCAAGGAAAATTAATAATTAGACCATCACCCGCTAAAGTGGGAACTGAATCACCTGGATTTTTAGAACGAATTCATGGTAATATATGTGGACCTATTAACCTATCAAGTGGACCATTTAGATATTTTTATGGTATTGATAGATGCATCCAGATGATGGTCACACGTGTGCTTATTATCAAGTTGAAACCTTGCATTTTCAAGATTACTTAGCTCAAATAATTAAGTAAAAAACGCAGTTTCCTGATTATACAATTAAGACCATTTGTCTTGATAATGCTGATGAATTTACATCCCAAGCTTTTGATAATTGTTGTATGTCACTTGGGATAAATGTTAAACATCCTGTAGCTCATGTTCATACACAAAATGGTTTAGCAAAATCATTTATGAAATATTTTCAATTAATTGCTAGACCATTACTTATGAGAGTTAAGCTTCCTACATCTGTATGGGGACATATTTTGCATGTTGCGTCACTTGCACGCATTAGGCCAGTACCTTATCATAATTACTTGCACTTACAATTAGCTTATGGCCAGGAGCCAAATATTTCCCATATGAGAATTTTTGGATGTGCAGTATATGTTCCAATTGCTCCACCACAACGTACTAAGATGCATCCTCAAAGGAGGTTAGGAATATATGTTGGATATGATTTCCCATCAATTATTAAATATCTTGAACCCTTGATGGGTGATGTATTTACTGCACGATTTGCTGATTGTCATCTTAATGAGACACATTTTCCAACATTAAGGGAGAAATTAAGAAGTTGGAAAAGGAAATTGCATGGAATGCATCATTATTGTCTCATTTAGATCTCCGTACAGATCAATGTGAACTTGAAGTTTAGAAAATTATTCATTTTTAAAATATAGCAAATCAATTATCATATGCATTTATAGATGCAAAGAAAGTAACTAAGTCACATATATTAGTTGTCAATGTTTCGTAATGAGTCTGGAACACGTTAGAAGTGTAAACCAATGGGTTTCAAAGATAAAAATCATGGAAAAAGAAAAATAGACAATAGCAAAAAAGACTTGGTTGAGAATGTAAATATCCATGAAGAAATCTTGGACATGACTATTAATCGAATTAGTGAAGAAGGTGAAATACCTAAAGATAATAATGAGATTTCAATAAATTAAGTTATGATAGGGAAACGATGGAATCGAACTAATGTGGTTATTGACAACAATTTTACATATCATGTTGCACTTGATATTATATCTAAAAATGAGGATCCTAAACTGAAATCTGTTGAAGAATGTTGACATAGAAAAGATTGACTTCAATGGAGAGAAGCAATCGAGGCAAAATTAAACTCACTTTCAAAATGTCAACTTTTTGGACTAGTAGTCCGAACACCAAAAGATGTCAAACCTGTGGGAACAAATTTGTATTTGTGAGAAAAAGAAATGAAAATAATGAGGTCACAAGATATAGAACAAGACTAGTTGCACAATGTTTTTCACAAAGATCTGGTATTGATTATGAGGAGAAATATTCTTTAGTGGTGGATGCAATTACATTAAAATATTTGATTGGTCTGACTATGAATGAAAATCTGAGCATGCATCTTGTGGATATAGTCACAGAATATTTATATGGATCTCTTAATAATAATATTTATATGAGAATCCCAGAAGGATTTAAGAACTTGAATTACATAAATCAAGTTCTCGAAAACTATATTCAATAAAGTTACAGAGATCACTATATGAATTGAAACAACCAGAACTATTGAATGAGAAATTTCGGCAAGCCAAAATTTGCCACGTCATCATAACAAAAGTCCAAATGTGTTGTGGAAATGACAAAATTGGATTAATCTGAGTAATTAAAGTCGCCCGAGTCCAAGGTCCAACATAATTCAAGCTCATTGTGGAATTTTGGGCCCAAGCCCTTAAGCAATTAGGCTCAAGCCCATGTGAAACCCATGAGAAATCTCTATAAGTAGAGGCCTTACTCGTTCATTTTGATGCGTTGGAAGCATTGACAAGGGGGTGCTAAAGCTTTGAAGACGAAGCTCTGAAGATTTCAAGACTAACCTCAAGATTGCAACTTCCTCAATATGAGAACTAAAGCTCTGAAGACTAAAGCTCCAAAGCTTTGAAGATCTAAAGACCAAAGCTCTAAAGATCTGGAGAACACAACTCCTTCAAGCTCTAAAGATCCAAAGAATACAAACTCTAAGGATTGAAGCTCTGAAGAATACAAACCTCTTGAAGCTTTGGAGTTCAAAAAACTTACTCTAAAGAGTGTAACTCTCTTGAAGATTTAAAGACTAAAGCTCAAAGAACTTCCGGAAGATCAAAAGACTTTCTTTGAAGTTTTTGAAGTGAGAAACTCCAAAGGTCGATCAATAAGCATAAAGGTTGATCACCTAAGAAGATCATCAAGTCCAAAGGCCGATCATCACCTAAGAAAATCATCAAGCCCAAAGGTCGATCACCCAAAAATATCAACAAGCCTAAAGGCCGATCAACACCCAAGAAGATCATCAAGTCCAAAGGTCGATCATCACCCAAGAAGACCTCAAGCCCAAAGGCCGATCATCCAAGAAGAACAACAAACCTAAGGATTAAAGTTTACTTTTTGAGAGAAAGAATCAAAGGATCAAATATTAGAGATTGTACTCACAACCATTGAAATCAATACAAATGTAAAGTTCAAAATCTCGTCGAACAAGGACAAATGTGTTATAATCGCCTGAGTAAATATTTGTTGAAAGAAGGATATCAAAAAAATCCAATATGTCTATGTGTTTTTATAAAAAAATCACAGTCAAGATTTACTATTATAATTGTATATGTTGATGATCTAAATATAATTGATACTTTTGAAGAGCTTTCACAAACAATAGAATATCTTAAGAAAGAATTTGAGATGAAATATCTCAGAAAAATAAATTTTTGTCTTGGATTGCAAATTGAGCATTTAGCAAATGGAATATTTGTTCATCAGTCAACTTATACATAAAAAATTTTAAAAAGATTCTATATGGACAAAACACATCTATTAAACATTCTAATGGAAGTTCGTTCACTAGATGAAAAGAAAGATATATTTTGACCTCGAGATAATAATCAAGAACTTCTTTGTCCTGAAGTGTCATATCTTAGTGCAATTTGTGCACTTATGTATCTTGCTAATAAGACATGACCAGATATTGCATTTTCAAGAAATTCATTAGCTAGATACAGTTCTTCTCCAAAAAAAGACATTGGAATGGAAATAAGGATATACTCCATTATCTCTGAGGAATGATCAATATAGGTTATCTATTCACATGTAGAGGATCTGCTATATCTTGACGATTAGTGAAATAGACTATAACAGCTACTTCCTCAAATCATGTTGAAATTCTTACAATCCATGAGGCTAGCAGAGAACGTGTCTAGCTAAGATCAATGACTCAACACATTTGTGAAATATGCGGCTTGTTTTCTAGTAAAAATCCTTCAACAACATTATACGAAGACAACACAGCATGTATAGTCCAAATCAAAGGAAGATATATTAAAGAAAATAGAACAAAGCATATTTCACCAAAGATTTTCTACACTCATGATCTTGGAAAAAATGGCGACATCACTGTACAACAAATTTGTTCAATGGATAACCTAGCAGACATATTTACCAAAGCATTACCTAATGCAACCTTTGAAACATTGGTATAGAACATTGAGATGCAGCAACTTAGAGATCTCAAGTGATGTTTCTATGAGGGGGAACAAATGTATCGTATTCTTTTAGAAGTATTACATTATATGAAATATGTACTTTTTTTTCTTCACTAGGAATTTTTTCCCATTGGGTTTTTCTTAATAAGGTTTTAACAAGGTATATTTCAAATGAGCATCTAAGGGGGAGTATTCTAAATATTCAAAAATATGTGTAATTTAGATTCCTATGCTTAGTGTCCAAAGGTCATGTGTCTCATAATCACACATCCTTAGTGGCCATGTATTTTCATCACCTACTTGCTAAATTGCCTATAAATAGTGGCATTTTGTGGATTTTGAAAAAACACATTGGTGATAAAAGAAGAGAAATGATTGGAGAAATTTTAGAGATTTCTAAATTTCCATAAAATTTCATTTCCTATATTTTCATAATTTTATATTTTGTCATTTTTTTATTTATTATATTTATTTTAGTATTATAATTTCTCGATATTTGTGTTCCTATTTTTCGTCATTTTGCTCCTCAATTTTACAATAAATTTTTAAGATTTTCGAAAAACAACATTTAGGAAAAGGAAAAGGGGGTACGTCATTGACCAGAGTTAAAGTTGAACTTCCAACTTAAAGGAAGGGTACATGGTAATATCACTCAACTATAGGCTCAGTTTTGCCAAAGTTTAATGATATGTATTATTAATATTTTTATCTGTCAAAAAAAATTACTTTATGAGTACAAAAGTGTTATTTTGCAAAATTACTTTTAAATCTGGAAAAGGGATTTAGAAGAAATGTAACAATAATTTAATTCCTAAAAACTATAGTTAAGATTTAATGAAATTTCTTGCATTTCGAACTGAACTTAAAGATTATATATATAATCTAAACAATAAGTCATTACCTAATAAAAATTAATTAGATACATAAACTATGAAGTACAAACTAAACCCCTGTTTGGTAACTATTTTATTTTTTATTTTTTTTTGTTTTTAAAAACTAAGCATAATAGTATATTTTTTTCCTCATGATTTGCATCTTTCTTAAGTATCATAGTTGAATTCTTAGCCAAATTTTAAAATAAAAACAAGTTGTTAAAAGAAAAATTATCTTAAATGGCAAAACTGCTGAAAATATTTACAACTAATAGAAAAATACACCGTCTATCTGTGATAGACCGAGATAGATCACAATAGACTACTATTTGTGTTTATCGGGACACAGATAGTAGTCCATCGCGATCTATTACAAATAAACAATAAAATTTTGCTATATTTGTAAATATTTTAGTTTCTTTTTCTATATTTGAAAAGAGCCCTTTTTAAAAGTTTTTGTTTGTAAAATTTGGTTTCGTTTTTTAAACTATTGGTAAAAAATAGACAACCAAAAAAAAAAAAAAAAAAATTGGAGGTGGGAGTAGTGTCTATAGGCTTAAGTGTGTTTGGAATACCCTAAAAAGTGTTTAATTTAAAAAATAAGTCATTTTGAAAAAAAAAATAAGTGTTTGATAATTATTCAGAATGAATTTCGAAAGTTATTAGTGTTTTTGTTTTAAACCATTCTTATCAAAAGTGTTTAAATAAAAATGAATTTTTGAAAAACATTTATTTTTTAAGTAAGTCCAAACGGACCTTCCATTTAGAAAACAAAAACCAAAACCCATAATTACTAAACGGACCTAAATTATTATGAAAATACATAAATACAATCAAGAGTATTAAGAGTGTATTTGGAATACTAGGGTTTAACTCAAAAAATAAATCAAAAAATAAAGTGTTTGATTTTCGTATATTTTAAACCATTTTATCAAGTTTAAATAAAAATAAATTATTAAATTGAGGAGTGTTTGTAAACCTTGATATATAAAAAACAAAACAGAAAAATTAATAAAATAAAACCAAAGTATGTGTTTCTCTGAAAACAGATTTTCGGAGGTGTTTTATAGAGAAGATAACGAAGAGGAAGAAGGACAGGAAAAGAAAATGGTAGAGGTAGAGAGAGAAATTGGTTTAATTAAAAGGTAAGAAGTTGTTTGATTGCAATGTTTGTTGAAGGAATTATGAAGAAACAGAATATAGATTACACGTTGTGGAGCGAGAAATCAAAGGGAAGTTATAACAAATGTTTGCATAATTATCTCTTACGACAACTCATTTGTAGAAGAAACCAGGAAGACGAAGTCTGTAATCCGCTGGATCAAACTCAATCGGACACCTAGAAGACGTCGACGATGGCAATGAGAAGGAGAACAGGAAGCTGAAAATTAGCTTCATTTCTCTATCATTCTCACAGACCAACAACCCGCATTTCGTAGAAATTCCATTTCGCAAAACCTCTCTCAGGAGATTCCTCTCCCCGCTTCTCCTTTTCATTTTTGACTCTAATTTCCAGTTTCGATTCCAATTCCAGGATCATAAGAGTTGAATTGAGTCATAGCTATTATGGGCTGCTGCCAATCCTCGTTACTTAAACTGAAAAAACCTTCAGCCGATGTTACTGGCGAAGATAATAATCCTGAAGACCCGAAGAACCGCAACCATCAGAATGGAGTAGAAGCACCGCCAGCCGATGAATGCGTGCCGTCAATTGTGGAGTTTTCCTTCGCTGACCTCATGGCGGCGACTAACAACTTCGGCACTGATCACATTGTATCGGAAAGCAGTGATAAATCTCCTAATGTCGTTTACAAGGGGCGTCTTCAGGAAGAGAACCATCAACGCTTTGTTGCGGTTAAAAAATTTACCAAAGCTGCGTGGCCAGACCGCAAACAGTTCGCTGTACGAACTGCTCTTCATTTTTTTTTTTTTTTTAATCAATTTTCTCTTGTTCTGATTTTCACCATTGTGTAGCCTAGGTTTTGAATCGTTCTTCGATTTTGTTGTAATTGTTGAATTCTTATTCAGGAGGAAGCCTCTGGTGTGGGGATATTGAGAAACAAAAGACTCGCCAATTTAATCGGCTACTGCTGCGAGGGCGATGAAAGGCTGCTTGTTGCGGAGTATATGCCTAATTGCACCCTTGCAAAGCATTTGTTCCACTGTAAGTCGTTTGAATTCATTCGTGATTGATGATATCTGGTAGTTATACTACAAAAGCAAACGAGTTCTCTTCTTCTTCCTCCTCTTCTACGTCGTTGTCTGCCTCTTTTTTATGGTTTAGATGTTTAATCTGCCTATGAACGACCTAGAACGGCCATAAACGAGAAGCTGTTGATGATTCACTATAGTTTCAATCTGTTGATTCCTTTCTATTTTTGTTTATTTTTACTTCTGTTCTGTTCTTTTTCTTGAAAGCTTGAATGAGTGAGAGACTCTGCATATTGATCCTTACCACTTTGACATCTAGTGCATTCTTTTATTTTCAAGTAAAACTTAAATCAGTTTTACAATTCCCTTGACAGGGGAGAAACAAACCATTGAGTGGGCAATGCGTTTAAGAGTTGCTCTATATATTGCTGAAGCATTAGAATATTGTAGTCAGGCAGAGCGTCCATTATACCACGACTTGAATGCAGATAGGGTTCTATTTGACGAGGTACACCAACCCCTTCCCCCCCTTTTTCGCTGAAAAGAATCGAGAATAATTTCCTTGCTATATGTGACACGAATAGAAAGAAAACATGTGGTTTTCTTTTTCAAATCCCATTTTTTTCTGAATTTTATGAGGTGTCTCTATGCAGAAGAAATTATTTGGTGAGGTTGTTACAATGTGGGTCACAATTTTTCACCACTGAATGCATGTCCCAATGGTTCTTATAAAACAACCACATTGTAGCAGTCTCATTAAAAAAATTCTTACACTGAGGGATCCTTGGTATCATATTGTATTGTTGTGGTGATTTGTAGAGGTTTTGCAGAATGGCGATCCTCGGCTATCGTGTTTTGGATTGATGAAAAACAGCATGGACGGGAAAAGTTACAGCACTAATTTGGCTTATACACCTCCAGAGTATTTAAAAGATGGTACCTGAAAATCATCTGCCTTCTATTTTCAAACTTAATTTCTTCTTCCATTATCAAAGGAGCATGTCTTTATGGTGTCTATACGAAACTTTATAGGAAACCAACAAAACTGCATATTAGAATTTTATAATCTTCAATCATCTGATTTTTCATTCAATCTCCCTTAACAAAGGTTTAACTCTAGATTGTGCTGGCATGCACTATCTCTATATGTGATCAAATATTAAGACTTGATAGAACACGTGATTATTAATTTTCTTCTCCTGCATCTAGAAACCTTCACCCTGAATCTTAGCGTATGAAGGAAAAAAGAATGAGCAGTAAGATCCTTATGAATGTCTCTTGGACATTATAGCAAGAACTTAATCCCATTTGTTTTGGATTGTATCAATGTCATAATTGGTTGCTTTTTTCAGGAACTGTAATTCCTGAAAGCGTTATTTATAGCTTTGGGACAATCCTTTTAGACCTTCTTAGTGGAAAGCATGTCCCTCCAAATCAAGTAAGTACTTTACAGATATTTTATGAGTGTCACTAGGTACTACTTTTCTTAAGTTACATTCTATAGGGATGTCAGGTGTACTCAATAAATGGAAAATCATCTAGGAAAGCTTCAGATTTCGTAGTTTTCTGTAATTATATCCGGCATTCTGGTATTTGATTTTTTGTCACATTCTTCAAATGCATGTGAAATTTCCTTATTAGTATATTAAATTATTATGCCAAAGGAATTCGTTGACTTGCTTTGACTTTACTCGAGGCTGATGTGAAATGCTTTCAGGCATAAACGTTTTCCTACTCAACTCTTCCACCTCATAAACCCCTCGAGTATGAAATATGGAGATATATTATTGGTTTTGATAACCATTTTTAATTCTTTTAAAGATAAGTTTGTTCACTAATGATTCATTTGTTTTATATGTATTTTCGTAATGTTTTTAAAATCTTAATCAAAATTTTAGAAGCTAAAATAATTGTTTCCAAACAATATGTTTTTTGCTTTTAATATTTCAATCATCAACTAACGGGACGAATTTACTTATTGTTGACGGGAAGAATTCCTTTACATTTCTTTTCAATTATTTCCTCGACTTGCATGCAGGCACTTGATATGATAGGAGGTAAAAACATTACGATGTTGATGGATTCACATTTAGAGGGCAAATTTTCAACTGAAGAGGCGACATTAGTATTTGAGCTTGCTTCACAGTGCTTGCAATACGAACCTCTGGATCGACCAAGTATTAAAGAACTTGTTGCAGCACTCGTCCCCCTGCAAAATAAGTCTGATGTAAGCGGTTCCTTTTTGATCTTGTGGATCTTTGGTGGTGCGTGATTAGATATTATGTGCATTCGTCTCTGTATTTTGCTTTTACCAACTTAATGAATCAATATGGTTTAGTTATAACAAACTGCTCCTCTGATATGAGTTTCAATTGTTTTACATACATGGGTGTCGATCTAAATTCTTCAAAGTTAATGTCTAGTCCCAACTTAAATGCTGCAAACCCTGCCTGATTCCTGTTTGTTTTGGACATTTCTTGCTTTCATATTTTGGTTTGTTCTTTTTTGAAGACATCAAAACGTTCCAATTAACTAAGGAAAACTCTCTTACATGCATCCTAGATATATGCCTGTTTCCCAAATCCGTCTTGCCCTGGAGCTGCTTTGTAAAGAATCTGCAAGAATACTAGGGGCACTCTTTAATTCAGTCAATAGTCAGTCTTCTAACTTGTAACATGATCAATTCTTGCTTATAGGTTCCGTCATACGAAATGCTGGGTATCCCAAAACATGAGGAAATACCGTTGGTGCCACAAGAGCCTCTCTCTGCAATGGGTGATGCGTGTTCTCGAGTGGACCTTACGGCCATTCATCAGCTTTTGCTCGTGTCACACTATAAAGATGATGATGGATCCTGCGAAGTAAACCATCCATTACCGAACTCGAATCTTTGGTTTCATTCCTTTTAGTTAGATTGTTGATTGTTATTAAATGCTAAAAGTTTCATCTCCATCTGGATATATGCAGCTTTCCTTCCAAGAATGGACGCAACAGATTAGAGATATGTTAGAGGCACGCAAACGAGGTGACATGGCATTCCGAGATAAAGATTTTCAAGGTGCAATCGATGGCTATACTACGGTAAGCTATATATCTTCATGATGTATATGAACATTTTCCCAAAACCTAAGAAAACAGAATATCTGGATGGTTATATTGAGCTACTCTGTGCTCAAAATTGACCTATAATTTTATGGTATAATGTGCAGTTCATTGATGTGGGCAATATACCTTCTCCAACAGTCTACGCACGAAGAAGTATTTGTTATCTGCTGTGTGATAAACCAGATGCTGCACTTAGAGATGCTATGCAAGCACAATTGGCTCACCCTGAGTGGCCCATTGCATTTTACTTGCAGGCTGTTGCCCTTGTTAAGCTTGGAATGCACAAGGATGCAGCTGATATGTTGAATGAGGCATCGACATTAGAGAAGAAAAGGCATAGAGGTGGCAGAGGGTATTGAGAATTCACTTCTCTCAAATTCTTTGGTGTATTTTTTTCCCCCATCATCTTCTTCTTTTTCTTCTTTTTCCAAGTTGTAACTACTCAGCTGGGATCGATGTCAGGCAAAACAGCAAACCATGGGATCTGTAAGTTATCAATCAAGTAGTATGTAATTTTGTGTAATCAAGCGAAATGATTAGTTGATTCATCTGTGTATTTAACATTTATAATACAATTCCGTGTCGATATGTTTCTATGCAACATATAACTCAGCTTTTCCATCGATGAAGAGGCTCATGAACTCTTCCCCGTCCACGGTTTCCTTCTCGATAAGGAGTTGCGCAAGCTTGTGAAGAATGTCAATGTGGGTTGTGATAATCTGCTTAGCCCTTGAATATGCTTTCTCTACCAACTCCCTAACCTCTGCATCCACAATATCTGCAGTTGCCATAGAGTAATCTTTCTGGGATGACATCTGCAAGTCCAACAATATTCATTTTAAGTCAGTCTGTCAAACTATGAAACATGAATTGTGTGTCGACACTATTAGAGCATACCTGTTGACCTAAGAACGGATTTCCGCCCGGTCCACCAATCGCAATTTGTCCAATCTTTTTACTGAATCCAAACCTCTCGACCATTTGTCTTGCCACCCGAGATACTTGCATGAAGTCATTCGATGCGCCTGTTGTTACGTTGTCTTCTCCAAATATCACCTCCTCAGCCACCCTACGTTAGCCATTAAATGCAAATTAAGCATCATATAAACTCTATACAACTCTAACACTACAACAATTTTGAAAAATATATATTTTCACTCTCAATTGGCTAAGAACACTATTTGCTACTTCAAAAAGTCCGGTTGGAGTAAGGAATGATCAACACGATACTCATAAAAGTTATCATATATAAAAAACTATCAAGTAATCGGGCCCGACAATCAAATATTAGGGTCATGTCAAGGATGAAATTTGAATGATGTATACCTTCCTCCAAGGGCAACAGCCATCTGATTCTCCAGGTAGCTTCTGCTGTACAATCCAGACTCGAGCCTCTCTTCACTTGGAGCGAAAAAGGTAAGTCCACCGGCTTGGCCACGGGGAATGATTGATATCTTCGCCACGGGATCGTATTCTGGCATCAAAGCACCAACAAGAGCATGCCCAGCCTCTGCATTTGGAAAAGAAAATGAGCTGTTAATAAAATTGCAAAACCAAATAATGAAAGGAATTGAAGTTCACAGAACAATCCTTAAGCTTAACATATTCTAATATACCATGGTATGCAACTAATTTCTTCTTCTCATCCGAGACAACGGCATTCTTCTTTTCTGGCCCTGCTATTATCCTCTCAAGAGCATCTGATATCTCATCTTTGCTAATTTCCTTAAGATCACGCCGGGCTGCAAGAATGGCTGCTTCATTCATCAAGTTTTGCAGATCAGCTCCAGTGAAACCAGGGGTTCTCCTTGCTATCTTTTCGAAGTCGACATCTTTAGCAAGGGCCTTCCCTCTTGAATGCACCTGCAAGAATGTAGAGAACTTAAAACATAAACAAAAAAAAAAGAATGCAACAGATATTCTAAACTACAGCACAACATTAACACATCAAATTCCTAAATAAGCATCTTTGACTCTGTTTCTAAGGTTGATAGACCCTTAAAATCAAGTATAAACAACAGCTCAAAGCAAGAAGCCATTACAATTCCTTTGAACTTTAATGAGAGTTTCCAATGCCCAAACCTGAAGAATCTTGACTCTCCCGGCAACATCGGGACGGTCGACAGTAACTTGTCGATCAAACCTTCCGGGCCTTAGCAATGCTGAATCAAGAACATCTGGTCTGTTTGTAGCAGCCAACACAATCACACCAGAATTACCAGAAAACCCATCCATCTCAGTCAATAGCTGATTGATAGTTTGCTCTCTCTCATCATTTCCACCACCAAGACCTGCCCCTCTCTGTCTCCCCACAGCATCAATCTCATCAATGAACACAATGCAAGGAGCTTTGGACTTGGCTTTGTCGAACAAGTCCCGCACTCTTGAAGCACCCACACCAACAAACAATTCTACAAACTCTGAGGCAGCACACGAGAAGAATGGCACACCAGCTTCACCGGCCACGGCCCGGGCCAGAAGAGTTTTTCCGGTACCAGGTGGTCCTACAAGGAGACACCCTTTTGGGATTTTAGCTCCAAGAGCTGTGTACTTGTCAGGGTTTTTCAAGAAATCAACCACTTCTTGCAATTCAAGCTTGGCTTGGTCAGCTCCAGCAACATCAGCAAAAGTCACACCAGTTTCAGGCACTTCTTGGAACTTGGATTTCGATCTTCCAAAATCCATCGGCCCACCCAGTCCACCGGGACCGCCAGGACCGCCCTGAGCACGGCGGAAGAGGAAGAACAATCCAGCAAAAGCCAAAAAAGGGAACAACAAATTACCAATGAAACTGAACAACCCATTTCCAGTATCGCCTTCAGACACCGAGATATCAACACCATTCATGGCAAGAATGTCGATAAGATCAGGGTCATTTGGGACTATCACAGTAGCACGACGGCCATCGATGGCGGTGAGCTGAAGCGCAGAGCCATCTTTACTAAACCTAACTCGTTCCACCTTCCCTTTCTTCACCGCATTCAAGAATTCACTGTATCGCCATTGACTACCTTCGGGAAGGTCCGAAACCGATTGAGATTGGGGTTTCGGAGCAGTAAGAAGAAGGTTCTGAGAAAAGGGCGAGGAAGTTGAAGTACTGGGACTCACCGCCTGAGCTTCAATTACCGGCGGAGGCGGCGGAGGACTAGCGTCATCCACGGCCAGGGCTTGTGGCACAATCGAAGAAAAGATAAGAGCAGCCAGAGTAGCTTGCGATGGAATGGATTTATAGGGTTCGAAACTGGGTTTTTCACTAAGAACACTTCGCGTAAGAACAAATTTTCTCTTGGAAACGAAAGGCAAATGCGTGATCGATCTGGTGGTTTTTGGGGTGGGAGGAGAGATTAAGGTGTTAGTTCCGAAGAAAGTTGAAGATAGAAGGAGATTAGTGGCGGAGGAAGCCATGACTCCGACGAGAATTTCAGTGGAATGCTTCAAATTCAATGAATTGAAAAGGGAATGAGAGGGTAAATAAAGAGAAAAAATGGCAGAGATTCAGAGAAATTGCATCCACTTTTTTTCTGTTCATAGTTTTGATAATGTGAAGGGCAAAATGGCAATGGGTGGGTTTCATCTTTGAATCCGCGCCATAGATTCAACGAGCGTTGGCGTCTCGTCCACGTGTATGATTAAACTCCAATTACTTCTTCCTTTTCCCTTTAAACAATTTTTCTTCTTTAAATATCTTTCGTGGCATCCTAAGAATGTCACAATATTTATGTGTTTTTTTTCTTTTTTTTTTTTATTCAATTAGATACGAACGTTGATGAAATTCTATGATTAAAGCAATTAGTTGAGCTCTATTCATAAATAATCATTTTTTTCATAGAACAAAAAGATAATGCCAGCACAAACTATTACATTAATGAAATTTGAAATGGGAATGGTAATCCCTCCCTAGAAAGAACTGTGAAATTATTACCATTTAACTAAAAGAAAAAAATTAAAAATTTGAATACCATGCCTTCCCGTTTACAAATTGATGTTAAGCACGAAAAAAAAATTGATGCAAACAATACGGGTTTTAGAGTGAAAATTACCAAAATTAATTGCCAATTAAATTGTTGTTTTGAGTCCAAAAACTTGCACTGCCCGTATCATTCACTAATCCTTTTTTAGTTTTTTTCTTTTTTAATTTTATTTCTTTGGTTCTCGTTCCTCGATAACAATGAAGTTTCTAAATGATGTGGGAAGCAACAATATAAAGAATTATATATCATTTTTGAAGTAAACTCTTAACAGCCGTCTAGCTCAGTTGGTAGAGCACAAGGATCTTAACCATAGTTTAAGCTAAGTTCTTTTCTTAATTTGTTTTGGAGGGATATTTGTTGAAGTTTAAATTTAATTAAAATATTTTAATTTCTAGACTTTTAGAATGTCTTGACCATTTAAAATAATGGTAACCTTGGTGCCCATTTTCATTTTGAAAGTGTAAGTAAATGCATGTTAGTGTGAACATGATTTTAAGTCTAGATTAGAGATTGGTAAAGTAAATACTAAATAGAAATATAACATAACAATGATCAAAATTATCACTTTTTAAAGTCGAATCAAATAGAAATTTTGAAAAAGATAAGAACCAAAACTAAACAAACTTACAAGTCTAGAAATAAATAAATTAAAAAATAAGAAAACTAAAATACAATTTTTTAAGGACCAAAGTAGTATTTAAGTTCATTTGTTAAAGAGTAAGTAATCTTATGTTAATATGAATATGATTTCAAGCCAAAGTTTTCACTTTTAGAAGTTTAAAGATTAAAATTGACATTTTAAAATTTAAGAACCAAAATTAAATAAATTTAGGTCTCATTTAGAAAAACATTTGAATTTTTGCTTTTTAAAATCAAATCAATTTCCACTCAATTTCTTACCATAGTTCTCATCTTTTTAAGTCAAAAAAACTTGAATTCTTAGTCAAATTTAAAAAACAAAAATAAGTTTTTAAACAAAATAATAAGAAATTTAGAAGTGGAAGAAATGTTTACAAACTTAATTTTCACCTCGACTAATCTTATAGGACAACTTGTCTGACCCTATAACATTTAAGAGTCAAAGAAACATGTAAAATAATAAATCCTAGGTAGGTGGCCACCATGGATTAAACTCATGACTCCTTGGCCCTTTGGCCTCTTTTTGATGTTCCCATTACCACTAGACCAATCTATGATGGTCTATGCTATACTATATTGTTGGAGCTACAGGATTGCAAAACTCCGATAAAAACACTGAGATTTGGCATTGGCTGTCTTTAAACCCATCTGCAATTAGCGAGAGGTACTTCTGACACAAGCATTTCAAAGTTCAATCCTCGTCCTTATACTTATAAGGTTTCTCCAAATCCATAAGAGAAACAGATGCATTCAAAGTTTAAGGACTGGCTAACAAGACCATGCTCTTAACTGCAATCAAGCAGTACAATCCAACGCTTTTAATCACTCATGCTCTGTTTGTTGAACCAAATCTACCACGATCTCAGTTCTCAATAGAAAGATATGAATAATAAGAGATAACATTGCTCGAGCCGAGCTAACAGGGATAATTTATCCATAATGTAGTCTAATTTGTACAGTGAACTTTAGATATTATCTCCCTGGCCTAAGCTAAGGCTTAATACCCTCTCCAGTAAGCAAAGAGACACAGTTCATTAAAATTGGTATACACATACGCAGACAAAGATACGAGCTATCTATGAAATGACAATATTGCTTTACTGCAGAGAGCCGTATTGGCAACAAAGGCTTTGGAATTTAGCATTCAGAAAGCTGAGAAGCTGGAAAGTTCTTTCAAAGATCTACAAATTCTCTGATGCAGCAAGTAAGAAGCGAATCTTCCTATGCATTCTTGATATCTCTTCGGCTAAGTTTCTTTATTTGCAGTTGAAAAACTGTCTCGCGGCAAATAAAATCCCTCTGTTGTGACACTAAATTCAAGGGCAGTATGCATTCACGATTGCTTCATTACCATTGGTTACATGAATTTCAGTTTGGACCAATCAAATTGAGCCAAATAGAATAGCCTTAATTTAAAAGATAGTAGACTTCATATGCTAGAGACACAATGCAACCAAAGAACAAACTATATTCAGAAATGGGCATTGATTTTTGCTTCAACTCAACAAAAGCAGTGATTGAACACAGATCAAATATTCAAAACACATCAGAAGAATTCATGATTACAAAGTAAAAATGACGAAGTGATGTTTATGTCTGTTTGGCTATCACAATATCCTTATTAGAACAGAACTTAGAAAATATGGTACTTGTAACATGCAAATAAGAAGAAACCTGCACCCGAAGCCTTGCCATTTCCCCTTTCCCCGACCATTGACAACAAGCCTACAAAGGACCTGTAAAACTTATCAACAGAAATGCACACCAGCCAAACAAAGGAAGTAAAAGACTAACCAAAAAAGCAGTGCCCATAGCTGGTAGCCTTCATATTACCTGATATCAACTGGTTAATATTTCAGTGTCGCAATTACAGCAGAAAGCTAGGACACATTTTGTTTTGACTTTTTTTGTCTATAAAAACAGATAATTAATTGGGGAATTTTGAAGAGAGGTAAATAATGAAAATAGTACCTAGTGCCCATGCCCATGGTCACCATGGCCTTCCCATGGATGTCTCCAGCCCTGATCGTTACAAATATTACAAAAATGAGACTTTCAGAAATAGAAAAATACTACGTAAACCAAAAAAAAAAAATTGGCTAACTAGTTAAGGCCTATATCCTCGACCAAAAAATTAAAGATTCAATACTTGAAAGTAAATAACATAATATGTTGAAATGTAATTTAATGATTTAGAAAACAGTAATTTTTACCAGTACTACAGGTCCATCTTGTTTCGCCCTATATAGCACCCAAAACCTGAAAGATTATGATCAATAATTTGGTGAAAACCCAGATTATGAACCGCTGGGAATGCCAATTTCTCAATCCTACTAATACTGAGAATCTGAACGATTACTAATTTCCACTCAAACATCAAATTACATAGGAGACGAGGTATTCAGATATAGAATCTAGCATCAAGATAATATTGAGCCTTGTGACTCCAATCGATCGCGATGCAATTATTATGAACAATGCGATGAGGACAGATCGGAAAACAGGCAGGACTTGGAAAGACAGAGAAAGAAAGTAAAGAAACTAACTATGGTGCAGGTTGGATAAAACAGGAGAATCAAATTTAGGCTCCCTCAATAGAATTGGTGGATCGGAAACTAAGGAAGCTAGGGTTTATACCACATAACGGCGCACAATCCCTTGCCGGTGACGGTGTGCCAGCGCTTGGGCTGATGTAGGGTCATGCCCTTGTAAGTAGTTCCAGCTCCGTGTCCACCACCTCCCATAATTGGCCTCTGCACTTTCAATTGATCAGCAAAATCTGATTGCAGAAAGGATTAGAATGAAGAGGATGAAAGCTGGATTAAAATCACACATGCGACTCGACTTTTGTGTTGGGGGAAGGTAGTAAAATGGGCTCCGAAACTGGGCCATTCCAGTAAATGGGCCTTTTCATTCGGCGCATTAAGCACTCAAGCCTCTCCATACCAACAAAGTAGTACTTGGTTGAGTGATTTACAAATGGCAGTATCGATTGAAACTTTCAACATTCAGAATCAAATATTTAAAGTTATATGATTTTTTTTTTAGCTTATTCTAACCAGAAGCCAATTGAATTCCTTGCATCAAGCAGTATCTAAAAATGCATCTATCTTTTGGATTCAAATTTTATTGCACATAATAAAAATAATAATGAAATACTTGAAGAAAAAAGAATAGATAAGCTATCATGTGTCAAACTATAATTGAAAATTTTGGTGAGATACACAAAGATAGAGATAGCATGGAATATAAAGTATTTTTCAAACTTTTTCTAGTTTTTATTATTGTAGTTTTCAAATTTTATAAATTCCATTTTTGTTTTATTTTAACTTGTAACATTTTTAACGATCACTCTAATTGAGGATGGTTGTTTGTCTCGTTACATTTCTTAATTTGTAGTTGTCTTGAAATATGAATGATCTCAACATTATAGTTCTCGACATAATAATTACTTTAATATATTATACTTTTCTTTTCTTTTTTATTATCTTTTTATAGTTAGTTTAACTTCAATTCATCAGATTGTTTTAATGTGAAAATTGGTAAATCTATAATATTTCTCAATAGTCAAACACAATGTCGCAAACAAGATTAATAACAAATTAGTAACAAGAGACCAATATATAAGAGATAGCAGAATTACACACAGTTGGCAACCCAGTTCGGTGTAACCATACCTATGTTTGGGAAGCAGAGTGCCTAAATGAAAAAAGTTTCACTAATAGAGTTAAGCGATTGCAAAGGAATGCTTATCTTATGGTTACACTGTATTGATTCACAACAAGCTTACTCCTTTTGAAAGGTTTAGGCTATCTCTAAGCTTGAGACTTTTTCTCCAAGTGTCTTCTTGGTTTAGACTCCCCTAAACTTAATGCTTCTTATCTCAAAGCTTCATCATTATTTTTATCATATAGTTGAACAACCTTTCAACACGTTTGCTCACTTATGTAGAGTAACAAACACATGCTCTCATTCAAACTAGACTATAGAATTCTCACAGCAAATAACTTTTACAATGGAGATCGATAAACCCTTTTACCAGCAATCTTACAAGGCTGCATATCAATCTATACTTCAACACAAGTCAATGGAATGATAAGGTAATTGGTAATGATTAGCTAAAGTAGTACTGGATGGGTTACTTTTGAGCTAAGCTTCTAAAGAGAGCTGAAAGTTGCATCCTTTCAAGCATCAAAGTCACCAAAGGACACAATTAATCTTAAAATTCAAATTCATCCACATATTTAATGTTACATGTATGTATTTAATTTCATGTATTTACATTTATTTGAGTAATTGAAGGGATTTTAGATGAGTTTAGACAGTATAGGTGAAAGGTTGTGTCTTTTCGAATTAGTTTAAATAGGCTACAATTTCCACATTATGCAACAAAAATTGAAATTTGATAAATTTTCATTATAGAGTTTAGTCTTTCAAGTTTTATGCTTTTTTTGTATTCTTGTGTGTAGAATGCATGTTTAAGAACTTTCAATCTAGTTTGATCAATTAGATTGTGGAGAGAAATCTTTTGAAAATAGGAGAAAGTTATCATTTTTTCTTGATCTTTGATCAATCTTCCAAGCAAAATCTATTTTAGTTTTCTTGGGGTTGTTATCAATTCGTTAATCAAAGTTATTATTCTTATTATCGTTGTGGGGGTTCTTCTGGAATAAGGAAAGTTTTCAAACATAATTGAGGTAGTTCCCTTTATCACTTACCTTATAAGGCCACACAACACACTAAATATAAAATCCACAAAAGGTAAGAAAACTATGAAGTATCATCGCAACAACCAAAAACAAAAAGCAACCCCATAAAATTTGCAACAAAAAAGGAAAAGTATCTTCTACAGACAAAAACAAATTTAAACGTGCACAAAGTTAGCAGCAAAGGAGAACCAACAAGACGGCCAAAAGAAAATATATGCACCCAACAAAGGCGTTAGTAACACAACGTAATAGAATCTAAACAATATTATATTAGTTGTTTCCATTATAACAGCCATCTTTTATTCGTGTATTTCTATTGTTTATTTGAGCAAGTTTTAGACTATATAATTTGCTAGCATGCTATAATAGTCATTTCCATTTTTTTAACCCATGCAAAAGCTTTAAAGTGTTGGTTGTCTTTATATTTCCAATGTGTTTGATGAAAGGATTGTATTGATAGACCAATGATAATTGCCTCTAAGAAATTAATCACTATCGATCATGATGTTTTAGTTGACCTAAAATATTAGTTGTTTTTTACATATCAAGTACCTTAATGTACGTAATATATACAAAAGAAAAAGAAAAAAAAAAAAAACACTTAATCTAATATCAATATGGTGATAGTTTTAAGCTATATACATGTTATGATCTATTTGATTGATATAATGCTTGATCTAACTTAAAGAGCATTGAAAAAGAGAGAAAAAAAGAAGTTATTTGCCGCGTCCAGAATTTATCCATTGTTTACTTGCAAAAAAAACGAGTATAACAATAGACAAGCCATCTTCTTACTGTTGGTCTATTAACACTTTAATTTACGTGAGAAGAACCATTGCTGTATTGTTAATAACAATGGGTGAAATCTTCCTATGTTTAATAAAATCTTTCTATATAATTTTTATTGGAATAACTATTTAGGAGTATTTTATCAAACTATAAAAACTAAATTATATTTCTATGGAACCTTTGACGCGTAAGTTTGGAATTTTAAACTTGGAATGTTAAGTCCGAGGTTAGGCTGGGAGGTTTAGGTAGCCTAGGTTTAAGAAAACTGTATTTGGAGTGCAGATTTTGGAAATTGGGTTTAAAAAGCTTGTGTTTGAAGTACAGAGTTTAAAAAGCCTTGAAATAAAGTGCAAATTTATAAATCTTGAGTTTGTGAATATTTTATTGTATTTAATCACTGATTAGTTTAAATTTGTCATCTTAATTATCTTAATATAGTTAAATTTAAAACAAACTAAACAAATTAGAATATATATTTTTTTAATTTTGAAATAGAGATTTTGACTAAAATTATAATTTTATTTAACTTATTGTTTTAGTAATTTGATATTTTAATTTTGCTATAAAATTTCGTAGACTTTTGTCACTTTAACAAATTTAAAATGAATTGGTTTTTTACCATAATATGCTAACTTAAAACTGAAATAAACTAGTATTTTTATGTTAAATTCAATTATTGAAAAACTATAATTTCTAAGAATAAAAATCATAAATTTTGAGGAATAAAAATCATAAATTTTGAGGTTTGATTTTTATTTGGCCACTAAGTTGTTTCCAACATTTTACCTTCACATTTAAAAAATGATTTTAAGTTTTCGAGCTAGTTAAATTGACCAACGAAAAAAAATGAAAATGTTATTAGATTAAATTAGAGTTTTCTACACATACAGTCTAAATAAATATACTTAATTATACAATTGCAGCCAATGGCTTGTTTGGAATGACTTAGAAAAAAAATGTTTTTCAAAAATATATTTTTATTTAAACACTTTTGATAAAAGCTCTTTAAATTAAAAATTCTTTAAAATGTTTCTATATACAAGTTTGTTTAGTTTGTTATATACTAAGAGTGTTTTTATTAAGAGATAGTTGAAAATATAGCAATCAGTTCGAAGTATTTGCAGAGATAGCACAATGCAAAAAAAAGAGAAAAAAAATTTTGCAAATAGAGCAAAATTTAGATTTTGCTTTCAAAGTCTATTAGTGATAGACCATATTAATAACATGGTCTATCAGTGATACATCATAATACTAATAGAAGTCTATTGGTGATAAAGTTTATCATGGATACATTTTGCTATATTTGCAATTTTTTTTAAAATGTTGCTATACACCTAATTATTGTCTTTTAAAATGTTACCCAATGCAATTACTATTTTATTAATGTTTTTCAAGATTGGCTGATAGGGGTCATCATAGGTGGCAATTGAAGGTTGACCGGCAGAGTTGGTGACCTGAAGTTTGCCAGCGGGAGGAAGGGGGGAACAGTTGTCGGAGGTTGACCAGCGGCAATCATTGGAGGTGGTCAATGGCGGTCGCCGGAGTTGGCCGAAAAAGGTCACCGGAGGTGGTTTCGGAAGTTGGCTGGCAAACTTTCTAAATTAAATTAGAGAAGGGAAAAAAGAAGGATATGAGTTTGAATTGTGTTTACTGTTCACATCCATGGGAAACGATGTAGGTGTTAGCACAAGGTTTCCTGAGAAACTTGTTTCGTGGAGTTGAACTTAAGTTGATGTAGTTTTGATGTGGATGTGGTTCGATCTCTAGTACTTGATCATCTGATTCTCTCTCAGTTGAATACGTACGTGTGGATGTTCTTGAAGTTGGAGTCTTGGAAGAATGTCTATGTCTCAAGCGAGCAGTTCTTAATTCTCTCTAGGTTCTATGAGGTGTAGAATTTTCTGAACCTCTCAAATGAAGAGATGCCGAATCCTTGCTCCAAACTAGGATCGAACTTAGGATGCCTAATCCATTCAATCTCATCCCATTGATCCAATTTTCAGTTTAAAAAGAAAATGCCCAAAACTTATTAGTCATAGTGATACATTGATGGAGTTGACATGATAGGAAAAACGCGGCACCGGCCAATAATACAAACAAAACAAAGAGATAGTTATTCAATTTAAAAACTAAATTAAACTGAACATTCTTACATTTCTCTTTTTCTCCACGTTCCAAATTTATTTTAAACAGATTTTCCAATATATATGATATTTGCAAAAGAATTAGAAGTGGAAGGTGGGAATAGAGGCCAACAAAAAAACAATCATAAAATACACGCATGTTAATATTTTTATTTTTTTTTTCTTTTTTGAAAACTAAATTATTATTTCAA
Organism: Citrullus colocynthis; assembly: GCA_031780015.1. NCBI lineage: Eukaryota > Viridiplantae > Streptophyta > Magnoliopsida > Cucurbitales > Cucurbitaceae > Citrullus > Citrullus colocynthis. Next base: position 100,275 of record QLSR01000176.1, read on the forward strand.
TTTAGAGCAGTCAACGGCGGCGGCTACACCACTCCTATACAACAAACCAAATCCGAAAGCCTCCAACACCAAAAATTCAGTCTCAAAACTTTCACGTTTTACTCTCTCTCTCTCTCTCTCTCTAAATCTTCCTTTTCTTTCTTCTTTCCCCACCACTTCATGGCGGACTACGGCGGCCACAATCTGGAAGTGGATCCAAGAAGCGGCTTCTGCAAATCCACAAAAATCTTCCACAGCAAACGCCGCCCAATCCCACTTCCCCCTAACCAATCCCTCGATGCGACGACCTTTATCTCTTCCCGCCCTCACAACGGCAAAATCGCCCTCATCGACGCCACCACCGGCCAACAAATCACCTATTCCCACCTCTGGAACTCCGTCGACGCCGTAGCCTCTTCCCTTTCCGACATGGGCATCCGAAAAGGCCACGTCATCCTCCTCCTTTCCCCTAACTCCATTTACTTTCCCATTATTTGCCTCGCCGTCATGTCCATCGGCGCCGTCATCACCACCACAAATCCCCTCAACACCCCTCAAGAAATCGCCAAACAAATCGCAGATTCCAAACCCATTTTAGCCTTCACTACCCAACAACTAATCCCCAAAATCGCTGCTTCCAAATTGCCAATCGTCATAATCGACGGTCAAGTTCCAAAATCCCCAGTCAAAATCGTGTCGACATTGAGCGAAATGATGAGGGAAAAACCAAGTGAGAGTCGAATTAAGGAACGCGTGGAGCAAAACGACACAGCGACTCTGCTTTATTCATCTGGAACGACAGGGGCGAGCAAAGGCGTAGTGTCGTCTCACAAGAATTTAATTGCAATGGTTCAAGTGGTTGTGACGAGGTTCAAATTAAGCGAAGGGGAAGGGACTTTTATTTGTACGGTCCCAATGTTTCATATTTACGGCCTTGTGGCTTTCGCTACTGGGTTGCTCTCTTCGGGATCTACAATCGTTGTATTATCGAAATTTGAGATTCATGAAATGTTGTCGGCGATTGACAAGTACAAGGCCACGTATCTGCCTCTTGTGCCGCCGATTCTGGTGGCGCTCGTGAACGCCGCCGACCAGATAAAGGGCAAGTACGATTTGGGGTCGTTGCACACGGCGTTGTCCGGCGGAGCGCCGCTTGGGAAGGAGGTGATTGAGGGTTTTGTTGAGAAATATCCGAATGTCGCAATTCTTCAGGGTTATGGATTGACGGAATCCACCGGAATTGGGGCGTCCACCGATTCGCTGGAGGAGAGCCGCCGATACGGCACCGCGGGGCTTCTGTCACCGAGCACTGAGGGCATGATTATTGACCCGGAAACCGGCGAGGCTCTTCCCGTGAACCGGACCGGAGAACTTTGGCTTAGAGGGCCCACCGTAATGAAAGGTAAAGAAAGTGGTCAATGGCCGACATGATTGAATTCAGTTTGTCGTATGCATCTTGTTTGGATACTGCAATTTTTTATTTCCTTAATTTTAAGAGGAATCTACCTTAAGAGCAGAGCAGTGTAATTTTTAACCTTCAACTTGGAGAATGACTTTATTTCTTCTTCAACATTTTACACGTGTTTTTTTTCCTTTTTTTTTTTCTTTTTTTTGGTCTAACTTTGATTCATGGTTAAAAGATAATTCATTTTCTGTTTCCTATATTCAATGCATTTGTATTCGTCTGTATATGCATATCATTTTTTAAAAATATTATTTATTAGTAAAAAGCCTTCGACTGTTTTAAAATTACAAGTGACTTTTGAATTTTTTGAACGAGTCTCTATGCTTTTAAATTATAATATGTTCGTGAATCTTTAAATTGTTGTCTAATACTTTAGTGTCTAATAAATTCTAGATCTTAGAATTTTTCAGAAAATGTTGAATGCCATTGTGAATTATTAGCACAAAATAAAAATAGAATGTTAAAGCTCCATTTGCATTTGGTTTTGTTATTGTTTTTCTGAAAATTATGTGTGTTTTTACAGTTTTTTTGAGATGCTTTTCATATGTTTTAATGAAATATTTTAATTTATAATCAAATTCCCAAGAAAGAAAACCTAGATTTTTTTTTTTAAACAAATAAACTCATAACAAATAATATTGTTTATATGTGTTTCATCCTTATAAAATTAAAACCAAATAGTTATAAATGAGATTCAAATGAAATATATATATAATTTTGAGTAACATTAAATAATTGATATTGGTGTCTCGACTTTTGCAGGGTACTTTGGTAACACGGAGGCCACAACCTCAACACTTGATTCAGAGGGATGGTTGAGAACCGGTGATCTGTGTTATATCGATGAAGATGGTTTTATTTTTGTAGTTGATAGGCTGAAGGAACTAATCAAATATAAGGGATACCAGGTACTTTGTATTCACTTTGTTTATTATTATTATTATTATTTATTTATTTATTTTTTTGCCAAAAATCGTATACATTTATTTTTTTAATAATTGTTTTAAATGACAAATTTATTAAATATATTTTTAAATATAACAAGATGTTACTATTTATTAATAATGGACAAGGATAAACATCTATTAGATAAAACATTTTTTTTAATAGGAAAACTATTTTGTTAGAAAATCAAGAAGCTGTTTTTTTGCTATAAAATTTTATTTATATTTCAAAAATATAAAAAAACAGTGCAGTACCTAAGAAAATTATTAAACAGCAGCATTTTAGAGAGCGAGCTTGTTTGTTTGTTTTTTTTTTTTTTAAGAAAAAAAAATATTTATTTTATCCATTTGTTTATTTATTATTATTTTGTAGGTGCCTCCTGCTGAATTAGAGGCGTTGTTGCTTACTCATCCCAATATCTCCGATGCAGCTGTGATTCCGTAAGTTCAATATTTTCCACTTTTTTTTCCTTTTATTCGATGTTTCAATTGGATAGAATTATTGCAAAATTGTTATATTTTAAATGACAAGACAGATAAAAATATTTATAAATAATAACAAATTATCATAGTTTATATATGATAGATTGAGATAGATTACTCGCGTCTATCATAATTTAGATAGACATAAATAGTAGTCTATCACGATTTATTGTAGATGAACAATAAAATTTTACTATATTTTATAAATATTTTGATTAATTTTTTTTTTATATTTTAAACAATTAAATTATTCATTTCAAGCATCGGCACAGAAGTGAGATAATTTTTTGAATACAGTGGGGTAGGTGGGATAATATATTTTATTGCACCATTTCATGGTCCACTTATGCTGGCTATAAAGGGATAAAACAATCCCTCTCCGTTTAATATTTATATAACATGAAATATATAGATCAAATACTTCTAAAACTAGAGATATTTTGCTTTGAAAAAAGATATATATAGGAAAATTATTTAAAACTGTTGAAAATGCTTATAAATAATAGTAAAATATTATATTTTATCTGTAATAAATTATTATTTGTGTCTATCAAACAGACAGATTATTGATAGACACAAATAGTAGTCCATCGCAGTCGATAGACAGTGAAATTTTGCTATGTTTGTCAATATTTTTGTTTGTTTTCCTATATTTGGAAACAACCCTTATTTAAAAAAAAAATGTGGGATGCATATACATACAATCAAGTATTGTTAAATGTAAACTTGGTCAAAATTGTGTATTTTCTTAATTTGACATTCGAAGAAGCCTTATATATGCATACTAATTGAATGCAAGAGTGATTTTTTCAATTGTAATAATAAATGATCTAAATTGATACATTATAATAGTTTTGAAGTTTAGTGGAAACATTTTCCAATTAAATGTTTCGCAAAATATTTTTTTGAACTAAATTTCAGCCGATTGTATTAATTTAAAGTAAAACGTGCTTCAAATACAATACTTTGGATTGACATCGCTTTAAAATGAATTATTTGAAGCACTACTAGTCGTTATTATAGTTTATGGCATGGCCAAAATATACCATAGTGTAATTTGGAGAGAAGAAACTTTACCTCTTAAAATAGACTTTATTCTTTAAGAATTCACTGTTGGTGAATGACTAGAAAACATCACTTTGATGACTTTTTAATTATACTCACAATTAAATCACTTCTTGGACCTACCGCTCCTCTGCTTGCCTTATTATCATACATATGCCAGGTATTTTGAATTTCGCTGGACACTGATTTTAGAAAATAACAAAAATAATAAAAATAAACCCTAAGTTTGTGAGATTTTTTTTTTTTTTCCTTTACAATTCCAGATATCCAGACAAAGAGGTTGGACAGTATCCGATGGCTTATGTGGTAAGGAAGGGTGGAAGCGACATTTCACATGAAGATGTAATGCAATTTGTGGCAAAACAGGTCAGCAGTACTCTCAACTATAGGGTCAACTTTCATTTCGATTTTTCTCCAATTTCACGATATTTTGAAATTTTCATCTAAATTTCAATTTTTTTTTCTTTTGCAATTGAGTATGACTTAGTTCAACATAATTTTTTTTAAAATTTACGCTCTTCACTTAATTATTTTTGATTATAAGAATTACATGTATAATTTCGTTTCAAAATTGAATGATGTAAATTTTATTCTTTTATCATCCAAAGCTTTCATTTACGAGAAACCAAAATTGAAAGAAAAATAAACATATATCTATTCTTAACCTCATTCAAATCGTTCCATTGAATTTTCACGTTATTTCACCTCAAAATTAAATTGATGTAAATTTTGTTTTCTTTTACCATCCAACACTTTTCAATATAGGACCAAGGAGCAATATTATAGTTTATACTAGAATAATCAAGATTCTTGATTAGATGCTCTAAGTTCATCCTATTGGTATTAGACATGTATATTTTATAATAAACAATTTACAAATATTTTTTGAACAAACAGTTAATCTCCTTTAATTTTGTAATTAATTATCAATATTTGATATTATTTTGTAATTGTTTTTCCATTTTTTAAAAATTTTTATTCTCTCATCGATATTTACACAAATCTTCACAATATACATCTTCATATTGTCTTAATTTACAGAAATAATAATTAAAAATGGTCAATTATAGTCTAATTAAGCCACAATCAAAGTTTCATCAATTAATTATAGTAATTTCTATCAATTTTCAAAAAGTTTTTCGAAATTTTCATTGATATCGATATTTCATAAAATCAAGACCTCTAAATCTCTATCGACATAGATATTTTGAACCTTTTCTCCCAACCATGTATAAATGGTTGAACTGCCATCATTAATACCCAATCTAAATCAAAATATTTAATGGTAAACAATATAATATTAAAGAATGTGTGAAATTGTGAATGATATTGTTGGATATTGTTTTCTGTTTGGGTACGATTATAAATTTATAAACTGAAATGGGTCCACGTGTGATTGACAGGTGGCGCCGTACAAAAGAATCCGGCGGGTGGCGTTCGTGGGTTCCATTCCCAAGAATCCGTCCGGCAAGATTCTTAGAAAGGATCTCATAAAGCTCGCAACCTCCAAACTGTGAATCGAATTCAAATGGTCTTCGACGAATGTGGACCGTTGATGGGACCGCCAGATGCTGATTTCATGATTTTGATCCGGTCGGAGTTGCTTTTGCTTGGTTGCCCCTGTGTATACAAAGCCAATAATAATAGTGTTGACTGGGACGCTGTCGTTTTGGTACATGATTAGTATTATCATGCGCTTTTTTTTTTCTTTTCTTTTCTTAAAAAAGAACTTGAATGCATAATATGTATAAATCAGTTGCACAGAGAATGAAACGTAATAAAAGTTAAAGATTTTGCCTCATTTGAGCCATAGCTTTATAGGTAAACTTTATAGTTTATCGCTTCAAGATATGAATAGGCTTTATGATAAGTAAATAAGTGGATTTTTTTTTTTAAAAAAAATAATGTTATTTTAATATTGAATAACAAAAATAGGGTTGGGAGAAAACAAATGACAAATTTAGGGTAGTGAACTCGTAAGCGGGGTCCACGAGTATGTGTCATCTTGAACCTAATCCACGATTATGAGCAAAAATGTGTACCCGGTTCATGAGATTCGCCTACCACCTGCGAGATTCATCTATTGACCACGCCGTTGATCGCTGACGTGCCGTCATGCTGCCATGTAGAAGTCATGGACAGGGTCTACGATTACCATACTTGTGGACTAGGTCCACGACTTCATGGTCCCAAATACCCATCGCCCTCATTTTTTTCTCATTTCTCCTCCCTCATACCTTCTGATGCCGCCACCCTCCCTTGGCCAACAACCGTCGCCTACCATCGCCATCGCCCGCCTTCTACAGCCCAGCCGACGGTAGGTCTCTTCTATTTATTTTTTTCTTTTCAATAGATAATATTGTGGTTTTTTTGCCTTAGATCTATTTTTTTTTCCAAACATGTGGATGAATAGATCTAAGAGTTGTAGATCTAGAGTATTTATTTATGTTGTTTTTGGATGTTTGAGTTTGGACTTCAATATTATACTTTTTTTTTTTCTGGATCATTTGAGCTTAGACTTGAAACTTGGATTGATGTTCGATTTAGATTATTATCATTTTGGATTGATGTTGGATTGGATTGTAATTGTTTCTTTTTTTTTTTTTCAGATTTTTTAAAGATTTTGGACTATAATATTAGTTTGGATTATTTTTAATTTTGGACTGATGTTGTGTTGGATTTGGATTGATTTTGGGCTTTTAGTTTGAACTTAAATTTGGACTAATATTTTCTTAACTTTAACCGTGGTAAACAAATTGGTTGAATATGTCATTGCATCTTGAAGATTTAGTCATTCTTGAACTTGAAAATGGTGGGGACAGTGATATTGAGGCAGAAATTGATGAATTATTTGGAGAAAAGTCAAATGTGGAAAATGAAAATGAGTTGGTACCTCCAAAGTTATCACACAAATAGATTGGAGAATTACTAATTCAATTTGTGAAGAAAGTTCAATAGGGCTTTTAGTTTGAACTTAAATTTGGACTAATATTTTCTTAACTTTAACCATGGTAAACAAATTGGTTGAATATGTCATTGCGTCTTGAAGATTTAGTCATTCTTGAACTTGAAAATGGTGGGGACAGTGATATTGAGGCAGAAATTGATGAATTATTTGGAGAAAATTCAAATGTGAAAAATAAAAATGAGTTGGTATCTTCGAAGTTATTCACACAAATAGATTGGAGAATTACTAATTCAATTTGTGAAGAAAGTTCAATATGGGAGGAAAGAGGAAGATGTGCAGATAACTGGCCAATACAAAAATGAATGTTATTTGACACCAAAGAAGACCTACAACTACAACTTGCTATATAAAAAAAATATATATTGTGTGAAAAAACATTATTAGATTTTTGTGGTAGAATTGAACTAAGATATCCGGTATGTAAAATGCAAACAGTGGATGAACGATTGTGAATGGAGGTTGCATACTGGTTGGCATAAAACTCATGGGATGTTTGAAATTACTAAACTTGAGGTCTTCTTTGGTGTCAAATAACATTCATTTTTGTATTGGCCAGTTATCTGCACATCTTCCTCTTTCCTCCCATATTGAACTTTCTTCACAAATTGAATTAGTAATTCTCCAATCTATTTGTGTGAATAACTTCGAAGATACCAACTCATTTTTATTTTTCACATTTGAATTTTCTCCAAATAATTCATCAATTTCTGCCTCAATATCACTGTCCCCACCATTTTCAAGTTCAAGAATGACTAAATCTTCAAGACGCAATGACATATTCAACCAATTTGTTTACCATGGTTAAAGTTAAGAAAACGATTTAAAGTCAAAAAGCTTGAGAAAACTTGAAAATACTGGAGGTTGTCGCTGAAACCGAGCAAACCAGACGAGTTAACTTTGAGGAATTTTTCTAGGATGCTCGGGAAGGTTTTTAAAACTCAGTTTTCTTGGTAAATCAGTTAGGAGGTTACCCTTGAGTTCCATAACTTTTATTTGAAGTCTATTTGAAAGGAAAAGGTGTTTTGGAGCTCTGAAAAATCGGGTTGAAAACAGGTAACTATTGGCTAAAGTTAGCTGGAGGCTGCCCAGGCTGCCGCTCACGCCCACACACCCCCAGCCTGCACGTGCGTACGCTGCCAATGCCACACCTGCACGCCTGTGGGGCGTATTCACCCCACCAGTGCCACTCATGCCCTCAGCAGCACGCCCCTGCCGACACCTCTCGCCCACCTGCTGCCCATCTAGGCTGCTTACAACCATTTTGGGTAATTTTGGACGTTTTTGAACTTTAATTGATATTTTCTTAAATTATTGGCCTTAAAATGGAAAATTTTGAATTTTAAGCTGATTTTTGGGTACTTTAGGAAATTTTAAGAATTTTGCAAAAAGGTTCCTAAAGGGTTAAAATGATGAAAAAGGTGAAAATTAAGCTTGAATAGAAATGTGGATGGAGTTTAGTTAAATGGTGTTTGCAAAGACTTCAAGGAGATAAGCTAATGACTCATAAATGATATTTCAGGTCAAATTGAGATTGGAAGTCTATAAGCCTCGAGGATTAGGCCCAGGTTGTGAATGACACTTGTCTTTCTTTAAAAAAAAAATATTTTATTTATAATGTTTACCTATTATTTCTTGTGAAATGCGATTTTATGATGATTTGTTAAATGTTAAGCATGATTACTATTTATACTTGATTTTTATGGCATGAAAGATATGATTTATCTATTTCCTCAAGTCTTTAAAAAACATGTTTAACTCAGGCTAATTATTGAGAAATGATCTGATTTTTCATGAAATGTTTTATGATGAACTTTTGTACAAGGCATACTTGTTTCTTGAAATGTTTTCTAAGGGACCCAATGCTAAAGGACGTTGAGAAGACATATGGGCAACCCTATGACATGAAGGAACTCAATGCTGAAGGACGTTGATAAGGTATTTGAGTATCCTAGGGACCCAATACTAAAGGACATGGAGAAGGTACTTGGGCAGCTCGAGATAGTTCCTATGTGCACATAGTGAGAAATGACGTTGTTGTGTTGAGATTACTCCACATCAGCTAAGGTTTTTCGATGTTGGGTGTGTCGAGATTACTCCGCCTCAATTAAGGTTTGTTTTCAACGTTAAGTGTGTTGAGCTTGCTCTGCCTCAACTAAGGGTATTTTGAATGCAAAGGAATGGCTGATGAGTTTAGAAATTTTATTTAATCAAATGGCATTGCTTATGTTTTTCTTCATTGTCTAAGCATGATTTTTATGCTATAATCTATGTTTCCTTTAATACTAAGCATGATTTAACTCTAAAGTTGTGTTTTCAATATTATGTCACTCATTAGGCATCCAACTCACGCTTTTCCATGTTTTCTATTCCATCCAGGTAGCGAAAGAGTTCCTAGTGCCTAGCCTACACAAACCTCATCCTGCTTAAGTTTCAAGCTATCAAAGAATACCTTTCATAACAGTTGTTGTATGTGTAAATAATTTTGAGTAATGTGGCATGTAGACATAGTTGGTTAGCTATGAAGGAAATTGAATCTCGGCGGAAGCGTGTAATCACGTTCTTTGATTTATTGACAAAATTGAAAATACAAAAAGTAAAGAAAAAGGTTAAGCATCATACCTTTGCCAATCTATAATTCTTGAACCAATAGTCTTCTCCTTGTAGTTTTCCTTTTCCAAGAGATCTTCCTCGCTATGACTCTGGCAAGGATCCGGTTTGTGGGAACTGCTTCTTTGAAAGAATGTGAAGAAGAATTTTCTTAGAATTTTTCAATCGTAAAAATTATTCTATTAGAGAGTGTGTTCTCTGGTGACTTTCAAGGGCCCTATTTATAGAACTCTATAGTTACTTCTAATCCTATTAGGATAAACCCTTTGTAGAGATTTTAAATCAAATATTTAATAATATCCAATATTAATAAATATATACTCAAATATCTCATATTAAATGGTTCAGAATATTTAAATCTTATTTAAATATTTATTTTATGCATAATTTTTTATTTGGATCTTATCCAAATTAAATAATTAACTATTTGAATCCAATTCAAATTAATTAATTAATTCTCCCTCTATTTAGTTATATGGATTTTATCCAAATAAATAATTAATTATTTGAATCATATTCAAATAAATTAATTCTTCATATTATAAAGTTATAATTTGAATCACATTCAAATAAAATTTATAATAAATCATGCAATTAATTATATCCAATAGAATTAATATTTTCGCTCATAAATTTGAACATTTCAAAATTTTCTTTCAACATAGCTAATCCTTGTTGGTCCGTCGTGAGCTAGCAAGAGGACCTTATGGACCTACAGATCAGAAGCTCCAACGATACAAGATTAATCAGTTAAACTCATTAACCATAGTAATCAATATTCGTTAACTATGAGTACATTCTACTAAAGACCCACAACTGTGCTCTTCTCACTATAGATATATTTATGTGTCTATGGATATAGACCAATAATAGCAAATTAGTCATTCACGAGTGTTCGTAACACCAACTGGGTCAAATTACCGTTTTACCCCTAGGTTACTTCTAAATCTTTAAGTATCAGTGCTTCTCTAATGAACAAGCTATTTATGGTCCAGCCATTAAACAGAAACCCCTCTCGGGCTAGTAAGAGGGTAAGGCCCTTTGTTCAAGTCCCCAAGACACCACTTAAGGGAACACTTATCTACTTACCCCAAAAATGGGAATGGGTGAATTCCATCTTGTATAATTATGTCTCAAGCTCCCCACTCAATCTTGTCCCCAAGATGGTAGGCATATTGAGTCGGCAAACGGCCACTCCCACCCATACAAATCAAAGGACAATTCCTCGTGGACAGGAATTCATAATATACTCAGGATTAAGACTACGTTGCCTAGGTCATCCTATTGAAATAGAAACCTAACTAATCAACAGAGTTACATTTAGTGATTACTATTTCGTGCTCCAGTTTTATGCAAACTCATTGCATAGGATACTCCCACTCGCATGTCATCTACAAGAACACGTTAGATCATTGCGTTTGTATCAAATACAAAGTGGACCGTATCCATAGTGCCACTAGGATAAGGTACCCAACCTTATCCATATACTATAGACCCTTTAGACCGTATCTTGAACATTAATCTCCATATGTCCCCACATACAGTCCAAGACTCATAAAACAACCTAGGATGTTAGTTTATTGGATTTAGGGTTATTAAGACAAAACAAACAAAAACAATCAATAACGCTTATTGAAGTAACACATCAATAACTCTTTATTAATGATTTAATTACGGTTAAATAATTACCTTTACAATCTACGAGTTTTAGGGCATAACACCCAACAAGCTGTTGGAAAGTGAGAGTGGATAATGTGTATGTAGTCCAAGTTTGGTTGTAATCGAGTTGGAGTTTCTGTTGATGTAAATATGAATCATCATGTTGTTATAATTATTAGTCTGGTGGATTTGAACGTTTTATGATTTAGAAATATACACAGTGGGCAGTTATGTTAAATCATGTTCTCAACAGGCTAGTCAGGTACAGATGGGAAGTGAATCTCACAAAAGGGGTGAAGTTTGATGTCCTCACATCTTCTTTTAGGTTAAAAAGGGTAATCTAGGAGGAGGTATGACAGAAGTTTTCTTGGAGTTGCATAGAGTGTATTTGTCCAACTTGATTGGCACCTCATTACTGCTTTAGTGGAGTGTTGGAGACCAAAGACCTACACATTTCATATGTCCTTTGGGAAATGTACCATTACACTAGAAGACGTTGCAGTTCAATTCAGGTTACCAGTGGATGGTAGGGTTGGCAACAAGGCCGAGGCGGGACGGGGGGGTTCCCCGCCCTCGTGAGGGGAACTTACCCCCATCCCCGTCAGGGAAACGGTCCCCGCAGGGAGCCCATTCCTCGTTTGCCCTCCGCAGGAGAAAGCGATAGAGAGTGAGAGCGAGAGAGAGGGGGAGCGAGAGTGTGAGAGAGAACGAGAGAGATAAAGTGATTATGAGTGAGGAAAGGATGGGAGAGCAAGAGCGACGAGAGCGAGAGTGACAATCAACTATAAAAAAATACATCTTAATATATATGTTCGGGTTGGGTTCAGGGTCCGGGTGGGGATACCATCCTCGTCCTCAAACGGCGATCAGAAAAAGGTCCCCGGTTTAACCCTCATCCTCAGTCAAACCGAGGATTCCTCGATCAGATTGGGTCAGGGCCTCGCGGGGACCCAACCCTGCTGATTTTTTTTACCAACCCTAGTGGATAAGAACCTATGACCGAGTTATTGCAATACGATTGGAAACAGGTTTATGATGGTTTTTAGGCGTTCGACCACCGATTTGAAAGGGTCAAGATTGAGCATCCTGTGGTTAGCCTTGCAGTTTACAGAATTGTCCCTGATGCAAACGAGATTAGCATACAAAGATATGCATTAGAATATATTATGCAGCTTATTGGAAGATTTCTCTTCTTTGACAAGTCCAACACACTGAAATATTTTGAGCATGCTGGTAGAAACTCGTGGGGTGGTGCTTGTCTTGCATGGTTGTATAGAAATTATGTCGTGCAAGTCATGCACCAGCTTTAGAAATAGTAGACCCACTAATACTACTGCAAGTATGGCCTTACAATCAATTTAGCATTATAGCACCACAGGTTTGGTTCTAGACTCCAGATCATTTTGTAGGACGTCCACTTAGTGCCAAGTATTATTTTCTTTATATATTTATGTAATCATTTTATGTAGTCAAATATTTTCAGGGTTCTATATGCATGTGTAGATGGAGCAGTGTCTTAGCTGCATCTGAGCACTCAGCAAAAATGTTGTTAATATACTGGCTATCTTTTGATCGATTAATGCATAATCAGGTAACAACATATATCTTTCATATATAAATGGATATTATATGTTTTTCGGGTTCTTATGTTTTTGTATTAAATTTAAGATCAATTGGACGCCATACACACAAGATATTATGTCATTATGCCTGATTATTGTTATGATGGTCAAGACATTTAGCTGTAAAGGAATCGAATTCCCAGTGGAAGCAAATGATCGCCTTGTGCCATTAAACTTGTTATGGGAAAAACAAAAATACGAAGAACAAAATACAGGATAAACAACAAAATCATTAACATGCTTTTAGAAGTATTGAGGGATGAGAAGTTTTTCCTACCTTTGAAGACCTTCTTCGATGTGGGAAACATTTCTTCTCCAAATCACGAACGGGTAAAAATTTATCCGACAAATTCACAAAAAGAACTCTTCTTCTCTTAGGAACAACACCACAACGTTACCCTGCTATTCTCTAGGTAAAATCAAATAGAGGAGGTTTGGGCTCTTTTTGAATTTTGGCAAAGGAGAAAGCTTTTGTGAGATGACGAGAGAATTGGAGAGGGAGAGATTAATTTCACAAATCTCTTCTATGGATATTTTCTTCTTCTGTTGACTCCCTCTCATTCTTTTTAATTTTTACGTAAAATGTGTGACAGAGTGGAGAATAACTTCCACGTTTGATGAAATTATTTCTTAAATAATAATATAATAATATTAATATTAATTTAATTATATAATAAAATCATATTTAATATATATATAATTAATCAATTAATTAAATATCACGTTTTTAATTTAAATTGAATCATATTCAAACAATCTCCTCTCACATAACTTATAGTTTTAATATGAATCTCATTCATATTAATTTTACCCTATAGTTTTTATATGAATCTCATTTATGTAATTAATATTTAAATCTCATTTAAATATTAATCTCTCTTATAATATAAAGTATAAATTTTGAATTTCATTCAAAATAAACTTTATACTATAATGTATCTATATACATTATACTAATTGTATCGCATACAATTAATTTCCTTATTAATTTGAACACTTCAAACTAAACCAAAATGTTTGATTCTTATACTAATCCTATATGAGCTAGCAAGGGGACCTCATGGACCTATAGTTAGAAGCTTTAATAATATGAGATTAATCAATTAAAGTCTTTAATTATATTAATCAATATTCATTAACTGTAGGTCACTCCATTAAAGACTTACAGTTGCACTCTTCACACTATAGATATATTTCTATGTCCACAAAATTTACTAATCAACAGTAAGTCGACCCTTTACAAATTACTCATAACTATAGCTAGGTCAAATTATCGTTTAAACCCTATAGTTATATCTAACTCCTTAGGTATCATTGATCCCTCTAATGAACAAATTGTTTATAGTTTAACTATAACCTAACCTCTCTTGGGCAAGTGAGAGGGTGAGGCCTTATTATTCAAGACCCGGAATCAACCCTTAAGAGAGTAATTTATCTACGTACCCTAAACATGAGAAGGAGTAAATTCCCTCTTGTGAAGATATATTTCCAACTACCTAATCGGACAAATCCCCAAAATGGTAGGCTTATTGAGTCGATGGTTTGACCACTCTCACCCATACAGATCAAAGGATTGCCCTCAAAGACAAGAGTTCATAACTCACTCATGATTAAGGTCAAGTAACCTATAGTCATCCTATGAAATGTTAATTTTTATAATTTATTGCGTTACAAAGAGAAATTAAACATTTCACGGTCTAGTCTTATACCAACTCTTTACATAAGATACCCCCGCACACATATCTCCACATGAACGATTAGCATCAAATCTGTAACGACCTGACGTTTTGAACTAACAGGACGCTACGCTATGCATGATCATTTTATAACTACGTTGGAACTTAAGAGACTCGGCATTACATGCTTTAATTAAACTTTGCCAAATTCGTAAAACAACTTAAATTCTAATATTTCATTAAATCAAACATAGAGAGATCAAAATGCTTTAGCGGGGTACCCCTTAAACAGTAGGCAAAACCTCGAGTAGAACAAAATTGAACATGAAAGTACAAAAACAAATAAACAAATGGTCAAATGAATAAACGAATGTTGCTGCCCTACATGTTCAATACTTTATACCTTAGGCTAAGATGCGAAAGTGACGACGACGATTCCATGGCACGGTCACAGATTCCCTCAGTCATACGCTTGGCCACCCCGTCCTTTACCTAGAGAGAAAGAAAAAACATAGGAAAGGGTGAGTAGTCATACTCAGTAAGAAACCCATTACTGAGCCTAGTTGTTACCTTTTTGTCATGTGCACCCATGTACCCGACATAGGCATAGACATAAGCATAAGCATAGGAAGCAACCCGAGGGTACGCAGTGATCACATTTGTAAACATAAACATAGGTGGTGATCTCGAGGGACACCTGTCGTAGGCATAGTACGTTTAGGGGATACAAGGCATGACAAATAGGATAACCTACAGTAACATGTCATGGCATAACTAGGTCGTTGCAGGGAATCACAATATCACAGGCACGTAAGCTTAACCACATCACATTCAAGTTACATAACTTGGCATAACGAAAACAGTTTAGGCAACAATCAACCAGGGCAATAGTCATATAGCGACACAATAATAATCATTGACATAACGAGGCATTAGGCGTCACTAGACCAGGTAGTAAGTCCCTTACTTGCCAGAGCGAGATTGTCTTGCGAGAGTGGGACAACGAGACAGACTGTGTGAAGCTGCGACTTCCCTACACTACGGTAATGTGATATGAGGGCTGTGACGATGTGGCACGATGAGGCTATGATGATGCGGCGCGATAAGGTTATGACGATGCGGGATGATGGAGATGTGATAGTGGTGAAGGATGGTGGGCTCATGGAGAGGGAGAGAGAGAGAGAGATTTGACTTTTCCTCCCCCCCCCCCCCCCCCCCCCCCC